>OZ002740.1:61723804-61981735 GCA_963924295.1 Dioctria rufipes | reverse complement strand
CGACTTGGCCTCAGTTTTGTTTGAAAACTCATTTTTTATGTATTTTATTTTCTGCCTTTTTCACGTTAACTAAATTGGAAAATTCTGCATTTTTCCTGAAACAGATTTATCACTAATCATATCGATGAAAATTTTTCCGATGATTTTCCCGCTTTTCCGGGTTTTCCATGGAGTTTTCCACAAAAGCAACTTTATGCAACTCATTTCGCTCTACAACTTTGTCTTAGGTTGCAGAACGCTCAAACGCTTCCTTGGTCGGAAAAACTCCGGAAAAGCGTTTTACATGAATTTTCCTCGATTTTTTCTGCAAGTTTTCACCATTGTCGGAGAGAAAGTAATGATGTCAGTTGATAGCAAATTTGATCCTGCATAATTTAGAAAACTTTTTTACCGGAAAATTTTCCGGAAAAGTCGGAAAATTCCGGAAAAGTCGGAAAATTCCGGAAAATTTTTCGGCAAAATCGGAAAACTCTGCATTTTTCCTGAAACGGATTTATCACTAATCAAATTTGTACCAAATTTTCAAATGATTTTTCCCGATTTTCCGGGTTTTCCATGGAAATTTCCGGTTCAAATATTGACAGATTCAATTGTCACGCGACATGAACCTGTGTGTACCAAATTTCAGCTCGCTGTGATGACGAAAAGTGGGTCTACGAGAGTGTCGAAAATAGTAAAGAACTAGACAAATTCGTGTCCGAGTTAAAGGGAATGGCTGGCCTCAAAAATACTGCTCTTCCTAGGAATACGGGTTGTTGGATGAACTGTAAAGAAATTGGTGTACAATAAACCAATGAATGGTTGCAGTGCGAAGAACACTCGCCCTGATAAATCTTAATCTTAGCCCATGCTTCCACCTAGGGGTGGATTATACCCCAGCATTTTTTTCTTAATTTTAAGTACTCAAACGTGAAGGAAATCGCTTTATATCAATGTTTGTTAATAATTTGAGACTGTGAGTGTAAACTATATGATCTGTATCTATATAAGATGTTGAGAAGTTTCAAACCAATTTTTAAAGAAAAATATCCAATAGTTAATTTTTTATTACAGTTTTTATGGCTGGGCTGGCCGACACCCCAGTGTAGCAAGCGTGTTACTCCGCGGAGGTGTGGCAAGCAAGATTTAAGTATTCGGAGAATTTTGAGAAAAAGAAGGCATACTTCGATTTAGAAGCTTAAAATATGTCTATGTATAATGTTATATATACTTATAAATAAAAATGAAATGCTGTTCGTTGGTAATCGCGGTAATTGCATCATTTGAGAACGAGTGGACCGATTTGGCTAATATTTTTATTTTTAAATGTTCGTAATATTTCGAATAAGGTTCTTATGGAAAGAAGAATCAGAATCAACAACCGCTTCTTGGTGTTGCCATAAAAAACGTTGGTCTTTCACTATACGTCGACGTGGAGAGCTCAAATTTTGTACATGGTGTTTTTAAAAATGGGAGCAATAGGGAAACTGCTTCGTACGGTTGTTATACAAAATTTTTCGTTAACTATATATTTCGGCACTGTCTTTCATAACAATGGTAAATAAAGAAAATCTCAAAAATGGACTAATTCGGGTTACCTTCTTGGTGTTGCCATTTAGTTTTTTACTATATAATTGGAAGTTGCCTGAGACGACTCACGTGGAGAGCTCATATTTTGCACACGGAGTTTTCATAAAAATTGCAAATACAGATCCAAAAGTGGAGCAATTCGGGAAAATTTTCTTGGTGTTGCCATACAAAACTTTAGTTTTTCACTATATGTTTGCACATTGTCACACGGGTCGACATAGATAGCTTAATTTTGTACACGGGCCTTTTTTAAAAAAAAGGAAATTCATGTTTGAAAATGGGACAACTCCTTCGTAGGGCTGCCATATAAATATTTCGCTTTTTTCTATATATTTGGGCACTGCCTGAGGATTCGTCGACGTAGAGCGCTATACTTTTCCACACATATGAATGTATGCAGGCGCATACATACACGCACACAAACCAAAACGTGCACAGGCGCGAGCGCGCTCGCGCACACACATATACCTCCATAAAGACACAGAGTGAAATCCTGGAGTACGGAATCGTGCGATCGAGTTAGAAGATAGCTTAGACATTATGCATCTCTGACCATCCTACCGCTTGCAACCACCCCCCCCCCCCCCCACAAATCTAGGCATCCATATTGTCGACGGGCAATGTCGGCAAGCTCCTCCTAGTATGATATATATTCTAAGTTTGCAAACACTTTTTGAAAATACGTCAAGTCTCTTCGCGAGTCAGGACTCAGAATTGACGACCACACTCACTTTTATTAAGTGTTATGATCAATGTGAAATACTTCATTCTTAAAGTATCGTATTATCTAATGGGTAAGCCTTGAGTATCGTGTTTGGAATTCATATTTCAGTAATCATGTTTTTCTAATTGAGTACTTTGCGCACTGCAGAAATGCAGAACGAAGTCATTCTGTTCTACTTATCGACATCAGCCATTACAACCAAAATGTTAATCGATGAGGCCAGCAGATCGTATGTGGATTCGACAACTGGCCCACTTTCGATTTAGTTGATTTGTTTGCACCTTTTTTACATTTGCCACCGTATATCCTAAATAAAATTACTATGATTTATTATTTATTTATACTTGTTCAAAGAAGCTCTTTTTTGTTTGATTCTCCGACACAACAGCAAAAGCAAAGTTATTTCTTATTCCATTGCAGACCCAATTTGATGTGCAAGCTTGAAGTCTTAGTTGGACTCATAAACAATTCCCAAATAGCGAAATTGAGTGACTTAAAAAAAACAAATTCAAAATAGAACAAAGGAATGAAATGAAAAAATGAAAAAAATTTGAGAAAAATGGAAAAAGCTTATTTTTATTAAAAAAAAAATTAAATAATCAAAACCTGTTTAACCCGCAGTGGACTGAAAGAAGAACAAGAACTTATTCTGAGTTTATATGAGATGAGATAAATTTGATCTTTTTCAATCGTTTACGGCCGATACGAGCACACCTGAAATAAATAAAAAAAAAAACATTAGAAATGAATATATAATGTATTTCATACTTCCCTTAATTTCTGTACTCCAATTTTCTCCAGGTCATCCTGCAGTGTCAGGAACTATGCTGAAATTAAAAGAAAATACATAAATTACAAATTCTACAAAGTATAGTATATATGTGAAATCTGTCAAGAAACGAATTTCTTGGCAGTACAACAACAATTGCATGTAAATGAAACTATTGAAAATTACCACAAAATTCATATACTGTGCATATTAAACATTTGCAAAACATGCAAATAGGTTTACATACGCAAATTACATGAAATCGTAACCTGTAGAAACACTTATAATTGATAAAATTCAACTATTTGCACCATTTTTGGCATTTCACAAATCAATTTTCAACATGAATAATTTATCAGAATTTACATATTTCCTGCAAATTATTCATGCTGGAACTAACATATAATTAACAATAAATACTTAGAGAGTGCAAAAATATACTCACCTAAATAATTAATTCCTAATTTGTGGCGAAAAACACAAAAAAACAACACGACACGGACTAACTGAAATATCGCGATCGCGACTGTCAAATTGTCTCGCGTAAAAGTCAACTTGGTGAAATCAAATGCGCGCAACCTGTTGAGCAAATTTAGAAAGCGCGAATTTCACCAGGTAAGCAGATATTTAATAAAAAAGGTGAAATTAATTCCCAAATATTTGCGTTCCACATCGGAAATTGTCATAATATGGCAGGGAAAAAAATAAAATATCTAAATAAAAAAATTAGGAAAATTCATGGATAATTTAAAATAAACTAGAGGAAAGTAATGGGCACATTTTAAAGTAATTGTACAAGTCGGGGAAGTACGAAAAGGATACTAAATTCGTATTTTCCTTGTGGAACCTATTGCAAAATGGCCGCTCAGAGGCTATAAAAAGGAGGCGAGCCCTAAGAGCTCCCTCAGTTGTGATAGCGATGCTTAAATTTTTTGTGCAGTTGATATTGTGCGAAGGGGCAACATTTGTGAAGATAAGTATTGTGTGGAAAACTAACAAATAGTGCATAAATTTAGTGGTAGGTTTCTTGCATAGAATTAAACACATGCCTAATCTGGCATTTTAATAATACATGCAAAGAAACAAAATAGTTAAGTTAAGTTAAGCATTATAGTGAATTACAAGTAGTACATGAATAGTGGTAAATTCGTGCAAACTTCTAAAATTGTATTTAATTAAACATATGCCAAGATGTGGCATGTTAATACATGTGAAATTGGAAATGTAGACACAGAATCAAACCTTAAAGTGTAGTGAACTAATGATAAATTTAGATTTAGTGATTGATGTAAATTGGAAAAAAAGAACAATAAACACAAGCCCACATATCTCTAATTTCACATACCGCTACATTACCCACCTGAATGTCGTAATTTAGCTGTGGTTATCAATTACAGCTGCATTACACAACATTTATCCAGGATTCGTTTCAAATTTTTTATATAAAATTTTCTTTTCTACTTTTCTCAATGTTTAACTTTTTTATTTGAAGCAGTAAATTTCGCTATTTAGAACCTGTTGATGAGACCAGCACTTGAAACTTGCCACCCAATATAAAATGGGGTTGGTGATGGCATAACAAAGACAACTAGTTTTTGGCTATTGCTGTTGTGCCGGAGAATAAAAAAATGCCTGAATAAGATAAAATCAATAAACATTAGGAGATATAATAATTTCGAGGATATTTGAGTTTAACTTTAATTAAACAAAGCATTGAACAATAGGTCATAATAGGTATTAGCAAAGTGTACACTAAAAATAATGGCATAGGCATGGTCATAAAGATATGTAGACACCCATAGAGAACAACGTCCTCTATATAGCTGAGTCAGCAATTGGAATAATAGTGTTATTAATGTCAAAGAACGGAAAACCATTAGAATTCAGTAAATTAAAAAAAAAAATTGCATTTTTTACACACAAAATTGAAGCGAATAAACTTCTTAAATTTAATGCAAAAGATGGTGTTTGCACACTCGGCAAACGGGCAATGACCTAGCATAAAAAAAGAATTGTAATTTGTGATTAGGTGATTGCCCAAGAACAAAACAGCAATTCTAAAATCAGCGAAAATTTCTTGCATTCCATGTCACTGCATGCAATATGACACTCAGTCAAAGTCTGAGTGTAATTTGTAATTTAAGTAGATAGGAATTTCACTTCAACCTAATCGATTTAATTTATTTTAATTTAATGCTTAGGTAAATGAAAATTTATTATAAATTGAAAGTGAATAGTAATAAGCAGCGCCAGTCTTGTGTTTAGTAGAAAACAGTTGCTTTATTTAATTTCAATCCAGTTCATTTAATCAAACCTTCCCTTTCAGCTTTCTACAAGAGCCGCTGCACTCTCATTTGTAACACCTTGACTTATAAACAATTCATTAAGAACAAAATAGTTCTTGAACAGATGGGATTGAGGAAGTTATTTTTTTTTAAAGAAATTGTATTTATATAAATTAAAAAAAGATGAACTAAAATTTAAAAATTTTGATTTTTAAACTCCGTAAAACATCAGTAAATGGATAAGCGCATATGAAAGTGATTGTAAGAGGCGAAAACTTCAAACATTCAACGACTTATTTAGGAACAGAAAATTTTTCTTATTCCATATTCAATCGTAAATAATTTATCACTTCGGTCCTTAACTAATTAATTAATAATTATCACAGATTTTAAGGTCTTGCAAAAAGCAAAGCTAACGTCTGTCTTATCATCTTATCAATTTTTCATTTTCCATCTTTATCCAAGAGTTTTGCAATTCATTGCGAATCCTCTGAAAAATCTCTAAGAAGGCAACTGGTGCCTTTGCTCTGGTCTTATAGACTGATTCATTCAGAGCATGAAATTTTCATCACGGGATGTTTGATTGAAGGACAAAATCCTGTGAAATCCGGATTATCCCGTTACAGTTCAAAAACTTTAGTCCCCCAAGGAACCAATGTACTTATCATTGCTACAGCTTTAGTAGATGTTTTTATAGTGACTTTCGTAATGGCTTGTGAATCCTTTGTGCTATAGTTAGGGTAAGTGAATCCTTGAGGTAGGGTATAACGAATTACTGTAGTGGGATTGCTGTTATTACTATACTCCATGATGGTAGTTATACACTTAAAGCCATAATAATAATATTCATACGAATTTAATTGGGAATGAAGAATGATTAAATTGGACTTTGTGTTGAGAGAACCAGAATTGTGGGATTTGTCTGCATGGTATGGTCTGTAAATTTGATAATCTTGAATGAGGGTTTATTCTTGTTATGGCTGAATAACTTATTTCACTCAATGATAAGCTTCTGTTTAATATTTTGTTGTCTTGATTGCTTATTATAATTCTATGAGCCCTTTTACTTATCGGTATACATATGAATTTTTATATGGTAAATCTACTGAAAGTTGATGTACAATGATAGTAGATAGGGTGACTTAAGAAGGCTATATTTTTGAGACTTGGTAATTTTAATTCATTTAAAATATTCTTTCATCATTAACTTCTTTAAATTCCTTGTGAGTGGTATGATCATAGCTACAGAGAACTTTATCTATATTTTGGATATTCCATAATTTGGATTTACAATTTTAGGTATAGATTCTACACCAATGAATTTTCAGGGAGTATTAGATTAGGTTATAGTGGACACTCGACATTGATCATTCAGGAGAATAGCCGATCAGCCACACTAAGATCATCGATGGTCCATTGTCATGCAAATTTATTGAGATCTGTTATGTATAACGAATATGTACCTACTATTACTTATCGTACTGTACTATTGTGCTATACTGTACGTTATTGTGACGGGCAGGACAGCAACTAGAACTCACTTCTGTTCTGGCTTTCGCGCCGAGCACTAAGTCAAATTATATATCTTATGTCATTACTAGAATTATCTCAAGTATAAGTAATGCAGTGTTTTTAATAATACTAATCCCTAAATTCCAGTAACAAACAAAACAGGATTCGACCTGGAAAATATTCTGGAAATTTAAGGGGTGCATTGAAACCAGCCGCAAGAGTTAATGACCAGATGTACATTATTAGGAATAGTTTTAAAGGAGGGATTTAAGACGATTTTATCATTCGCGTAATTCTACGTTCTGTCGATTTTTGTATTTAACTCGTTGTCAGTCGCACTGCAATAGTGCATAGCCAAGTTCTTTTCCCCCATTCATGCAAGAGACGAAAGTATTGTCTAGCCTTAAATTATCATTACAAGGTGTGGTAACCCTGCAGAAAGGATCCGGTATATTCCATTTCTTAAAAATTGAGCTAACCGCTATAGTACGCTTGCGCTTGATGCATTTATCACCATTTAAACTTAATTTTTCGTGTAGTGAACATGGATTGGGGCGACAAAAATAGAATTGCTGTGATTGCACTTCATAAAGTAGGAGTGCAATCAAGTGATATTTTTAAGACTCTCCATATCCTTGGTATAAGCCGAATGTTTGTGTATCGGGTTATTGAAAGATTTAATGATACATCTGGAGTGACCGTCAAAGAAGTGGCCGTCCGTGAGCTATTCGAACACCAGAAGTATTTAAAGTCGTGCGTGGGAGAATTCGCCGTAATTCTCTTTGGAAACAAAAAACAATTTGACGTATTATCAAAAGAGTTTGTGCCAGCGAAGCTTCTCAAGTTGCCCAAAAGGTTCAAAGAGGTCATCACCCAGCCTCAGTAATGGTTTGGTGGGGTGTTAGCTACAATGGGGTGACAAAGTTACATTTTTGTGAAAAGGGCGTCAAAACGTCTGCCAAAATCTATTAAGAAAGTGTCCTTGAAAGTATAGTGAAACCTCTCAACACGTCATTATTCAAAAATCAGCCTTGGAGCAAGACAGCAAAATTCTGCACGAGGTCATAAGGCGAAGTCTTAGAGCAAATGGCGTGCTCTAAAAGACTTCCTAATATCGAGTCCTTAATAGCCTAAGAGCTAGCCACGGAAATAGGGCAGCAATTTATAGAGCGATTAAAACCACCTAATCAGTCTGCCTTAACACCATTATTAATTGATTCGGGCGCCTGGCAGCTTTTCACTAGTGGGGGTGGGCGTGGTATGGCCCTAAAGGGGTTGAAAAATCAAGTGAAGGTGTTCAATTTATAGAGCGCTGGTTTTTGGTGTGATTGTAGCTAATTATGTTCAAAATTCGAAAATAATATTGCCAGGCGATTTGCTTGGGGGAAAAGTAGTGCCAGGTGACGTTAAAGGTGCGTAGAAAAGTGCCGAAGTCGTCTCATTTATAGAGGGCTGGGACTAAATTTTTTCGTTACATTTAACCCTCCGGGTCGTGTGTGCAAAATGACAGGCGAAAATATTGAGCCAAACACCTTGCCAGGCGCCGACAAAGAGCGAGAAGTGCGCGCACGATAGTTAATCAGAGGCTACAGCTATTTTTTATTATGAACGTTGTATGACATTGAGCGCGTTCACTGCCACCGAAATAGTGACTTTTTGTCGACTACGAGTCACTACCGAGCGTTCACTCCGCCAATTTTGACAGTAAACGACTACGCTTGACTACGACTATCGTTCACTCCGCACTTTGAATGTACCAAATAGTCGACTACATTCGACCACGCTCAGGAGGATAGTCGATCGTAGTCGGTTTGACAGAACTGCACTACGACAACGACTACGCTACCGAAGTGGCAGTGAACGCGCCCACTCTATTGTTATGGATTAAAGGGAGAACATTTTTTATTCATTATTATTCTTTATTTTTAAGCAGTATTATGTGGTGAACCCATAAGCGATTTCAATAAACCTCATCTGCCATTAATCGATATAAAAAATATCGATTAAAAAATATATTATTATATATATAAATATAGTATATATACCGGTCACATCTATTTCCTCCTCCAGGTGTACGGGTTGAATGACGATGTCATTAACGTAGGTTGTTGATTGATCCCCCTCCAAAGTATTCCGAATTTATGTTCGCTTTCTGTCCAGCCATAATTGAGTGGAGTTAATTTTGTTGGGTTTTTGACATTCGCGTTTCCCCATACACTACTGATATAGTTTGCTCTAAGAAGTTGTTGATGCAGCTCAGTTTTACATGGCGGCAAATTCGCTGCATCAACATTTTAGAATCTTCGGCTGAATGGCTTATTGACGTCCATGAATTCAAAAGTTTTTGTGAAAATTTTGAATCTTGCCTCGTTGACGTCATCGGTTTGTTGGACGCCATAGATTCGGCAGACAAATTTCTCTAATACTGGATATACAGTATCCCTTGCATCCGATGAATGAAGATTACACAGGCTCGAACAAGCTTCTTGAAATTCTAAGCTCTTTTCGAGGAGAGCAAATGGCCTGGTTTTGCCTTTTTTGAAGAACGCCGGATTGTAATCACAGCCCATTAAAGCGTGAAATCCTGGCAATGCGCTGGCCAGTGATTGGCCTAAGTTGTTGTATAGTGAACTAATGTCGATGTACCTTTGATTATTGCCTACACCGGCATCCATCCAAATTCGCACAGAATTTTTTACGCGATGCGTATTCCCCAGCATTATAATTAGAATTTCGGTGTCGGAGCTCTTCGTGATTACCACACGACAATTGTTCGTCTATCGATTGTTGAACAGTTTCGTTTACGGACTTGTAGCAATAACAATTAAGCGTTTTCCAATAAGAGGTGTTATTTTGATATTCAAAGAAAAATGCCATTTTTTGAGATAAATGATCGGATCTTTATTTCATTATAAAGAGAAAGGTACGCCGTTAATAATGGAAAATAACATCAGCCAAATGACCACCACGACCACACCTACAGGACCATATCCTTTTCATGAAATTTTCCATAACTAAATCGCAAAGTGGCTGCCCTATGCCCTCGATAGCCTCACGAATTCCATCTTTGAGGTCTTGAATCGACGCTGGGCTGTTGGCGTAGACCTTCTCTTTCACGTGACCCCAAAGGAAGAAGTCGCAAGGTGTTAAGTCACAAGATCTCGGTGGCCAATTGTGATCACCTCTTCGAGAGATAACACGGTCCGGAAACTTTTCCCGTAAAAGATCAATGGTTTCGTTGGCTTGTAAGGCACGTAGCGCCGTCTTGTTGAAAGTAAACGTTGTCCAGATCAATACCATCCAATTCCGGCCATAAAAAATCATTAATCATCTGTCGATAGCGCAATCCATTCACCGTAACTGTTGCTCCAGCCTCATTTTCGAAAAAGTAAGGTCCAATGACCTCGCGGGACCATAAACCGCACCAAACAGTCACACGTTGAGGATAGAGAGGCTTTTCAACAACAACTCTTGGGTTTTCCGTGCCCCAGATGCAACAATTTGGTGGAAATGGGCCTCATCACTCAAGATGAGTTTTCGATGGAATTCCGGATCATTTTCATGCATTTGAAGGACCCAATCAGCAAAGACTCGACATTGGGTTTTCTTCAACACTTTCGGCTACAGCAGCAATATTCTCGGCTGTTCTTGAGTGACGTGCACGGGTTTTATTCTTCTCATCACTAACTTGTCCCGAAAGCTCGAATTTTTTTACCATTTTCTGTATTGCGGTCCGACAAGGTGCTTCACGATGACCCAAAAATGTTCGAGTTTTACGAACCGTCTCTGCCACATTTTCACCATTTTTATAGTGAATTTTAATAATTTCAATGCGTTGTTGAATCGTGTATCGTTCCATTTTTATTAATGGCGTAGTTTCTACTTGTCAAATGTCAAAAAATGACAGCCCCAAAAGTGACATCTACCGAAATAGCGGGCTAATTAAAATAACACCTCTTATTGGAAAACCCTTTATTAAAATTTACATATACGGTTTTTTGTCCAATAAATGTTGCCACTTCATTGGTCGCCCAGTGTTCGATTAAAAAGCGTACAAGCGCTTATTTGAAGCAGTTATTCCGTAGCTCTTTAGTAAAATCGGCAGGCCTCGTATGTTCTGGTCCCGAAATAACGTAGGTCTGATTTTGAAGTCCATCTCTTCTTTCGTGTTCATTGTTTTTGATGGACGGTGAAAAGTATTGATCAAAAACAAGATGTTGTTGCTTTGAATCTTGTCACCATTTGGAGAATTTTTTTAGAAATGCTGCCGAATGTTTTTGGAACTTCCTTGATTAAATGAAGTATAAAAAACCCATCTCTTAGGTTCAGAGCGGTTTCACGGATGCTATCGGTTATTTTTAAAGATAGATACGTCGATTCATCTACAGTGACGTCTGCGGGACACACAATGCTCTGACTGTGCATGAAAATGATCTTTAATTGTGTACCAAATCTTTTAGAAATTCTATCCCTCATCCGGTGCGGTCTATATTAATCATCTTCATCCTCGGAGTCCTCTTGGTGTAATTCCCGTAAATTACTCTTAAATTTTTATAGAATTTTTTAAATTTAGAATTTTTAAAATTTTATACAATTTAATAAATTTTTATAAATTTTTATTCTTATTATAGAGTATTGATAGTTCTTTTTTATGAACAGTTATAACGGTAGTTTTCATACTTAAATATTCAGAATAATTATCAAGATATCTATCCGTTTCTGTTACCGTGTTTTCATGTACAATTACATGCACGAAATTAAAAAAAAAAAAAAAAAACAAAAATTGCATGATTTTAATTGGTGAAAAATAAACAATTAACATAGTGAATGTTAATACTGCTTAAAAATAATGAATAATAATGAATAAAAAATGTTCTCCCTTTAATCCATAACAATAGAATGACATACAACGTTCATAATAAAAAATAGCTGTAGCCTCTGATTAACTATCGTGCGCGCACTTCTCGCTCTTTGTCGGCGCCTGGCAAGGTGTTTGGCTCAATATTTTCGCCTGTCATTTTGCACATACGACCCTGAGGGTTAAATGTAACGAAAAAATTTAGTCCCAGCCCTCTATAAATGAGACGACTAACGTCACCTGGCACTACTTTTCCCCCAAGCAAATCGCCTGGCAATATTATTTTCGAATTTTGAACATAATTAGCTACAATCACACCAAAAACCAGCGCTCTATAAATTGAACACCTTCACTTGATTTTTCAACCCCTTTACGGCCATACCACGCCCACCCCCACCAGTGAAAAGCTGCCAGGCGCCCGAATCAATTAATAATGGTGTTAAGGCAGACTGATTAGGTGGTTTTAATCGCTCTATAAATTGCTGCCCTATTTCCGTGGCTAGCTCTCCGTCTATAAAGAAGTGTAACACATGAAGTCGCCAACTTTCCGATTGAAGTCGTGCGTGCTTCCATAGATAAGTGGCCAGCTGGATTAAAGGCTTGTGTGAAGCCAAAGGCAATCACTTCGCATAACTTGTTGCAATTTCCATTGTTAACAATGCACTGAATAAACAAACAATGATTTCTTAACATATAACAGTTCTTTTATTGAACAGTGCTTCAAAGAGTTTGTAACAGTATTAATGGCTAGGCAGGTACATGTTATTATTTGTTTCATTCTAAAAAATACGAAAGATTTCCAATTTTGTTTGGTTGTATCCTATCTTCTTATTAGGTTACCTTTGGGTTTTGAATGCGCTCTGTAAGTTTGCTATAGAAGTAGTGTCCCTTGATAACTGCTATAAGATTTCCCATATCATTATAGTTCCTCTTTAGCATAAAATCACGAATGTGGTTAGTTTACCCATTTGCAATTAGCTAGTTTTCAGGTCTATAACTCTAGAATCCCCTTCGCTGATTCTAGGGCCTACCTACCTATGGATTCCTCTGCTAGGTATATATTCATAGCAGAACCCGTTTTGGCCAGATCATCTATTTCTTTTCCTCGCATGTTACTGTGGCCATTCACCCAGTAGAGAATAATTATGTGGTAAGCACCAATAGTATACGGTAGGTTTTCCTTATCTAAGGTTTCTGTAGCTAATTTTATTTTATTTTTTAATAACATCATGGAATTTATTATGCCTGACATTATTACCTATTATTTGTTTTATTTTGAATTACTTACAATAAAATTTTCGTGGTCTGGATTACCAGCTATCCACTTCCAAGCACTGCCAGTAAGGTGAAATGATTTTTTCTCCTAATGTGGTCTAACATTATTTACGAAATCTTGAATCTGAGAAAGTTGATGGTGAAGAAATGGGTATAGAGAATGGTTTCTTGTGATTTGATAATTAAGGATTAGTAGGTTATCGCAGATGAATTTATTATAAAGATCGAGGTCAATTACATGGATAAATTTGAAATTATCATTTTTTTATTTTGGCAATGCCAGAGCTTAGTGCGATGATGCGGGAATTACCGTAATCCAGGATTTGAACATCCGCTTTTGCGAGAAAGGTAGCGAATCTGTAAGAGAATTAATTTTTTACATTACTTTTTTGGACCATTTTTCCGGACTTTGTTATAAAGGTAGTGCGTCTGTTTTCCCTAAATATTTGCCCTACCTCATAGTTCTTTAGAGTCTTGCGTTTAATACTATGATATTTTAAATCTTTGTCGAGTTTTGTCGAATTATTCAGGCGTTAATCGGGGGATTCATCCGTACAGGTTTTTCCCAATTCTGGAATGGAATGTGTGATTATATTCATTTACTGAACATTTGAGCAGCTCCTTAAAGGAGTGATTTGTTTCATCGTCCTTAATGCACGCATGATCTCTGTTAAAGTGGAATCGAAACGTTCCACTTACCCACTTACCTTAAGATGGGGTTGTAAAAATGTTGATGTTCAAATCTTCCATTGTTAAGCAAGCAGAGTTTCGGGATTTTTCGTCATCCAGCACGACATTTTCCGGTATGTCAAAGAAAAGCAGTAGTTCCCTTAGCGGAGTCCTGTATTGAGCAGGAATTAATTATTCTTGTTTGGACTAGTCTAGTAAATTTGTCAAGAGAAATTGTCCCGGAAAATTTGGCATGGATGTAGGATTGATTATTGGGATGTTTTCTGCACAACGACAATACTCAACAAAAATATAAATGACAAGGACTATAAAATAAGAACGCCGAAAAATATTCAAAGTTAGTGGTTTATTTCACAATACCTCCGTTTAAATATGGACTGTGTTTGCTGACAATTTGACCGACAGTCGAAGACCTGAAAAGACAAGAATATCTGAACTGCCCAATTTCTTTGTTAATCTCAGAGAACAGAAATTGTGCGCATTCATAAACTTAAGCCCCCCATTCACTTACAGATTATCTGCAGATCCGAATTGCAGATATATTTCAATTCCGCCACCTATTAACAGTTAAAATCGTACGATTTGATCTACAGTCTAGGTAATTTGTGTGTGTATGTTGAAAATTTGTGCGATTTGATTGTCAACCAGATTGGCAGTTCATGAACTGCAGACTGTAGATCTGTAGATAAATACACCACACACATGCAGTTCATCGTCAGATAGCAGGACTGAAGATTCGTAAACTGCGTGCAAAGTGTACAATTTCATCGTCAATCATTATTTTCAGATCAGTTTGATATTTTCGTCAGATAATTGTAGTTTCTCATCATTCCCAACATGGATAGAAGTACAACATTCAATGAATTCTGAAGTATACAGGAAACATGGAAAGTAAAATATGATTCATATTCGGACAGAAAAAAAAAGAAAAACTTTATCAGGAATAAATAGAACTTTATAAAGCTACTACTGATTCTGAGAGGAAAAAAATTAATAATGAGATGCTTTATGAAGCAACCAATCTTTCACCCAGAAACGTTTTTTACTTCACTGGTAGGTACTTCTGATAAAAGAATTATTAGTATCAATCAGAGCAGCAAATTTCTTCTTTGATAAGATCATTTTAAAAATTCAACCGAATTGCATAAGAATCGTGAACAGACTAATTACGATATAGACGGAAGACCCAACTGTAGGTGTGTGCTTAATCTTCAGTTTATCTTAAGTTTTCTATCTGTCAAATTTCAAACTTACAATCTGATCTGGTACTAGTGGGTGGACGAAAATAGATGATTTGGACTGACAGATGCTATCTACAGTCCGAATCTGCACATAATCTGTAAGTGAATGGGGACCTTAAGTCCGTACTGCGAAATCTGTAAATTCGTCACCTGTAAGTGGAAAAAAGAATCGACCAACGTATGTTTAAGCACAGTGCAACTTCCTGTAAGCTGATAATAGTGTAAATGCTTCTTTTGGCATATGCAATCCAAGAACTGAAGCTGTGACGTGTGGGATCCAGCAAAGTGATTGCAAATTGAATGCAATTAGTAGCCTTTTGTACATGTACTTTATTTTCATAATTTGAAGATTTTTATTAATTCTGACAGCTGTTTCGGTCCAACTGGACCATCATCGGAGAATAGACAAGTGCTACTGGTATACATTTACAAATTCAAGAATCTCTTCATCTAGACTTAAAATAAAAATAAAATACAATAAAATGCACACACATATGTCCATCAAATGTTTATGAAGAGAGGATTGCGAATGTAGCTGAATCTGGTAAAATCATTGTCTATTGATGAACATATTTAACAAAACTGAACGAATTGGCTCGAGATGTTCATTCAATATGTTTTTTCCCCCTTGTATTGCTTTCCAAATTTCGTAATTTTCTAAAATATTCAATTTTTAAGTTTTCTTTCTTACAAGTGTGTGTGAATTCGTTCATATGTTTGGCCATAGCAGAATCATTTCTGTTAAGTTTAAAAGAACTTATATGTTCACTAAATCTTGTATTGAAGCTTCTACCAGTTTGTCCAATATAACTACTTTCGCAATCCTCACAAGGACACCTGATTTAGCGAAATTATCAGTTTTATCTTTGGAATTTACAATAAATGTTTTTAAAGTATGCTTATATAAAACAAAACTCTAACATTTAGTCTTTTTTGTATAATAGATCTAATTTTATACGAAATTCTCCCAATAAACGGCAATTTTACCCAAGGTTTTAAATTATCATTAGTGCTGTTGCTATCAGTAGGAAATACTAGTTGTTTTATTCTGTTTTTCTTTTTGTTTTTTATTAGATTTGAAATCATGTTCCCAGAGTAACCATTATTTGTTGCTATTGTTTTTATAATATTAAGTTCTTTTTTATAAGCTTCATTGGACATGGGAACCCTGCACAACCTATCCACCATAGGGTGGAAAGCTGACATTTTTGTACTCATTGGATGTTTAGAATTGCATGGGATAACATTATCCGTGTACGTAAGCTTGCGAAATACTTCAAAGTTAAAGCTACCTGTTTCATGAGATATTTTAAGATCCAAAATGTTAATAGTCTTGTCCTTTTCTACTTCAATCGTGAATTTTATTTTGTCATCAATTTGGTTAACCCATTCTAAAAACTTATATAATTCGCTGTCTGAGCCTTTCCATATACAAAATATGTCATCCACATACCTGCGCCAAAATTCTATTTTTCCTCTAAAGATTGTATCAGTTTCTATTATCTGTTTCTCCAAGCTATCCATATATATTTCTGCTAATAAAGGAGAAAGTGGAGAGCCCATAGGCAACCCGTTTTTAAAGGAATAAAATCTATTATTAAATTGAAAATAGTTCTGCTTGATACATAGATCATACAGGGCTCCCATGTCTGATACCATTCATCATGATTGCAAATCTAAACTGAAGCTGTAGCGTCTGGGATCAAACAAAGTGAATCTTCCAATAAGCCGTCACGATGTCTGCTGTCAGTCAACGAAAAATTGAGATGAAAAACTAAAGTGAAGCACAATAACATTTATGTGGCGGATAGTGTTGCGGTAAAGTTTGGTTTGCTCGTTTATTAATGACTTTATTCTTTGAATATTTCTACTCTATTAAAAAATAATAAATTATTCCAAGATCTAATCTAACTGTAATT
This sequence comes from Dioctria rufipes, assembly GCA_963924295.1. Taxonomy (NCBI): domain Eukaryota; kingdom Metazoa; phylum Arthropoda; class Insecta; order Diptera; family Asilidae; genus Dioctria; species Dioctria rufipes. The sequence goes on along the minus strand of OZ002740.1, from coordinate 61,964,893 downwards.
CTCTAATTTAATTATCTTACTGAGGTTTCGAGTTTTGCTCAAATTTCTTAATGCTAATAACTAATTACTTCAATCCTCTTTATTACTTACTATCTAGTCCTACAAACTATTGCTGAAAGAAACATTCATTTGCGTTGTCAATTATGAATTAATCTAACACGTAGTATGAAGCTGACCTTGTGAAAGGCAGAATTTGACATTGTGGTACAGTTCAGTAGGAGACTGGGTGGGAGCAGTAGAGAAGCAGCAGATGAAGCGGTGCGAAACAGAACTCTTTCGCAGAACTAAAATATATCTATATATATGAAATTTTCGTCCCCCCCCCCCCCTCTCTGATTGACTATTTCTCTTTATGAAATGTGATATTCCTAGATAAATCTGAATTGTTCTGTGATTTCTGTTTAGTGTAACCAACATCCAAAACTAGCATGCGCTCACACTTTACTGACAATCACCTTTCCCAATGATTTATCTGGATAAAAATTAATACTTTGCAACTTGTTGCGTAACAAATGCGAAATGTACGCGTTGATATTTTACACAAAAAAAAAATTGAACATGTTAAAAACTAAGGAAAATTGAACTAATAAAAACAAAGAGAAAAACGAACAAATAAAATTAAATTGAAGCGAAATTATGCACAAAAAAAAATGTATATTTTTATTATAACCGAAATTGAACTTTAATTATGGAGAATGAAACTATTTTTTGTGTTAATCACTGAGACCTTTGAAAATTTTTGCAAACTTGAAATACTCCGACCTTTCGGCAGCGCTGAATCTCTTTTGACAATTCGATGAAAAAAAAGAATGACTGATTAAAGGGGGTCATTTTTATAGAGAAATTTGTTCCATTTTCGACATTCATAAAGTGAAATATTCCAAATTTTCACTGAAAAAGACACAGGAGAGAAATTTTCTTACTGTCAATCGATAGTAAATTAAATGATCTACATTTTGATTAATTTTCTCGTGGAAATTCGATGACTTTAATCAATTTTTGTAATTTTTGGAACATCTGCTAAGTTTCATTTCGATGTAGAAGATTTTCCTGTCAATTTGTAATAATTTTATGTCTTCTTCCCACTGTGAGCCTCTTTCGCACTCATTGTGGGAAATGTATTATTAAAAAATCGCGAATATCGTGTTTCCCGCTAAAATTATCGCGAAACGAACGCGTCCATCGAAATCACGGTTCAATTCTATGTGAATTCGAGGTGTCAAACGTCGCAATATTATAAAGTTTGACATGTTTTGACAATGTCGCGCGCGAGTGTCAAAGTGTAATTTTAATGTGGTTTGCTTATTTATGAAGAGTTTTGCAGATGAATCTTCGTTGGAAACAATATATTAATTACAGGTGAGTGTGTTGATTTTATAAATTTAGTTGTTAATTTGTAAATTGTGAGGTTTTTGTACAATTGTCAGATGAGTGCTTTCATGGCATTTTTCATTGAAATTGTCCACAAAGATTAACAATAATTCCACTAATTTTGTAGTATGTTGTATATATTAATGTTTTGTGTTATGTTATTTATGGGCAACATGAATTTATTCGTGTTTTTCATGTATTAAATTTAGCATGGTATTATTGTTGCGCTATGTCAATGAAAATTCTTGTTTTATTTAGTTTTTTAATTCATTTTTTTTATTTCATTTCAGATCTTCGCTGGAATATATCCACTTGTGAAACTCCAAGTGGAGATAATTGTTTTATGTATCAAATTGGTAAACCTTTATTGACTTTCTCCCTTTTCTTTCAGGTTCGCCCAACAACCTCACATTTCATACACAATTCCAAATTTACAAATAAATATATTTCGGAGATTTCCAACTCAACTTTAGATATATACAATTAAGGCTATGTCACTTAATAAATAAAATTTCACTTAATTTATTCTATCAACTGAAATAAAATAAATTATGATAAATTCAAACAGGTCATTTTTCAGGAATGGCACTAATAAAAATAGATGTATAAATATAAATATTAAATGGAAATACGAGATATGCAATAAATGATAAATCAAAACGTACTCACCAGTCTAAAATGTGCAATCGATTTTATGGCGTTGGTAAATAGATAGTTAGTGATTATCTTGTTCTGGTCATGAGCCGGAACAAGATACTTTACTTCAGTCGAAACCCAAAGCAAAGTTGTATTAGTCATTTATTCTAGTCGCTACCCAGAATAACAATCTTTATCTCAGTCGAGACCCAAGATAAAGGTTTGATATTAGTAAAATTTGTTTTAGTCAAGACCCAGAATAAATATCTTTATCTCAGCCGATACCCAAGATAAAGTTGTTCTGTTAATAATTTTAAGTTATTACCACTAGCCAAGTCGATTCCGATGTGTGATGTGCAATCCGTGAGCGTCTGATGCAAAAAAGAGAAAGATTCTAATTGGCCTGCAACTTATATTGGCTTTGAATTGCGCACGGCACCAAAAAATAACTCTACATTGCGCATAGCATTAATAGTGCATTGACCTTAGCCACTATGCGCACGGCACCATCTAACAATTCTTAACTACGCATAGAAATAATAGTGCACTGACCTTAGGGGCTATGCGCAGCAACTGCCCTTCCTGATTTTGCCTAGGTAAAGTTATCATGACTACAAATTATACGATTGGACACCTATTGCAATATTGCTTAATTTACTACTTTAAAAGATAGATGTAACTGAAAACATGACTTAAGTTTATTGATGTCAAGTTAATTTCCTCTGATTGGATTGTGTCCCGGTTTGAAAAACTTTTTTTTTGTTTTTTTTTAAGCAGTGGGATAGGAGATAGAATCCCAAGCATGAAGGCTAGAGGGGCTCATTGTGCTATTCTGCTAGAACCCCATTCACCAAAACCTTCCTCTCCCCTTAATGAAGCACATCAGGTCTTGGTGAGGAAGGCTTGTCAGCTCATCTATAGATAGAAGGGCAGACCCTGGAGTATCCAGTCTGCTCCGGCTGTCTAAGGCTCTCCTTCTAGGCAGCATAGACATTCAGGGCTGTCGACAACTCCTATCCTTGTTAGATGTGCGTGAAGTGAGTTGTGAGCGGAAATAATGCCAACCACAGTTCTACATTGTTTCCTTCCGAGCCCGGTAAGATAATCGGAGATATTCCTATTGGGACCATCAAAAAACAGTTTTGTGCATGCACCTACAAGTACTCAGGTTCTTCCATCTCTGCTAATGCTTCTTATGAAAATCTGCTTTGATGAGAGACCCGATACTCGAGGTGGCAACGCCTTCGGCGGCTTCCGATTCCTGGAACGGAGAATCAGAGTCAGCCCTTTCATTCCCCATGATCCCCAAGTGACCAGGATCCACTAACGGACACCTTGTTGTGGATGCACAACATATCCACAGACGACCCGCAATCCCCCAGTAACTTAGATGTTATCCGAGAGCCACTCAGAGTCATCAAGCCTATCTGACTATTCGAAAGGATAGCAATGTCCTTCCCCTTTATTTGCATATCAAGGCTTCAGTCTGGATGACAGTGGTGCGTCTTCCAAGTGAGTACTCCATCCCAATGTCAGGTTCAGAGAAGTAGACGCCCACCCCGGCTCATTCGTTAGTGAGCCGTCGGTAAAAATTTTTAGAGCAGACCTGGGAAGACCCGATAAGGCACTTCCCTCTGTCCACGATTCCCTTACAGGAAAGTGCACAGAGAAGCGATGCCCAAAACGAAGCTCTGGTAATTGGCAAACTTAGTATACCCTATGATTTCATTTAGGGTATAAAAATAAAGCATTTATACTTACCTATAAAATAAATAAAATTTATGATTTAAAAAAAAAAAATTAATCAATAAGCTTCATTGAAAAATCCTGAGAGGATTTGGCACACATTATAAGATGAAGTTTCGTCAGGGATTTTTTGTATGATGTCGTTTGTATTGAACAGAACGCAGACTTTCTGTAGCGTACTTACAAATATACAGTAGGAATATCAGAAAATAACTGATTACATTAACTAAACCTAATTGTAAGTAAACTCTCCAACTTAAGAAACACGACACAAAACATGTACCTGATGTAATTGATAAGAATTTTTAACTTAATTGAAATGGACAAATTAAAATTTTTTTTATGTTAAATTGGTAAAGCGGCAAATTCAAAAGTGAAATTTCCCCGATCTTGATAGCTGGCTTTTCGTGGCGCCATTATGGCACTTGGATAAGCCAAGTGGAAATTTTCGTTAGAGAAATAATCTGATTCTTAAAGTTTTATTCTCGGAATATGAAATTATTTCAAGAAATACTTATTTTAATTAGTGGAGGTTAGGTGCTGATTTCAAGGAATCGGGAACAAAACTCGAAATGGCAAAATGGACGCGATCACTTAGAGAACCGAAATTTTGTGTACTGATTTAAAAAAAAAATGGTAAAATTAAGTTTCAAAATTGGATCAATCGGGCAACTCCTTCGTAGGATTGCCATAAAACAAATGCGCTTTTCACTATATATTTGGGTATTGCCTGATAACGCGTCTACGTATAGAGAGTTCAAATTTTGTATACAGCGTTTTCATAAAAATAGTAAATAAAATTTCAAAAATGAGCTAATTCGGGAAATTGCTTGCTGTTGCCATATAAAAATTTACGTTTTTTCGTATGCTATGAAAATGGACACTCCTAGACGTTTTTATTGTAGGTACTGGAAAGTTCTGCAGAATATAAAATTCTATGAAATTTGTTATAATCATTTTTACTATCCGATGAATCGTTTTAGAAATATATATGAAAAACCATTTCAAAAATCAAACTTACACGGATGGATGACCATACGAAATTACATACGGGCATTCATCTAGGGTATCATAAGAGTTGGTATTACACCAATTCCAGCGTTTTGACTTGTTTTTTTAGTCAAAATTGATAGGTAATGTGCCTAGTACCAAGATTAATAAGCCACTTGTCTTCCAGTTGAGATTTCATGTATTGCCACGACAAGCGAAACTTTATATGTATTGAAAGTGAAGTAAGATTTGTTTGCCTTGTATTGAAGTCACTTTTACCCCAATGCTTAATAAGAAGAGCCAAGAAGGAAAATCGAAGCCGTTAGTCGATAATGTCCCAATCGTCGCTTGCCCAAAGCGAAAATCGTTTAAAAAAGTTTAGTTTTGTATGTAATAAAGTTTGCATGAATATTCCGGTGTTCTTATTTTTATAATCCGAAATACCATTGGCTTCCAGTGTTTTCCTTAATTTGATCTCTGAAATAAAATAGAAATCTTTTGCAGTATTAATTTGTTGGAGATTGAAGAGTACAATTATTTTACTGGTTAGTTAAAGTCTTATCTATAAAATTTCTTCTCTTTTCAGATTATCTCATCTCGGGTCTCGCACTTAATAATAAAAGAAAAGAAAAATAATCAGAAATGTAACAAATCTACTTCAATATAAAATCTTTATTATAAAATTTCCAAAATCTTCCAAAACCCATAAAGATTATCCTCTCATTAGTGATTGATTTAAATTATTGACTATAAATCTAAAATTCCCCTTTTCACGTCTAAGGAGTCTGAGAGATTCTTGAAAAATGTGTTTAATTGAATTGCAGTAAAAAAATCGAATAGAAAACTGCTTCCACTCCATTGGTTTTAAGCAAGGATTTCTATCAGGTTTAACGAACTGAATTTATTGTCATTTGAAGTCGGGGGTCTAAGGGCATCAGTGGCATATTAAACAAAAGCCCACACAAAATCTGTTAGTATATAGCTGTCCCATAAAAAAGAAAGAAATTGTATCTACACTGTGAACACTTTGTTAGGAAAAGGGAGTATTTCAATTAACCGAAGATGGAAACAGTTTTGGGGTTTCATATGTCATCCGGGCCAGCATAAATTCTATAAAATTGTTCACAGATTGAGATAAGTGTGTTTTATTCTTTACCAAAATTTTAAGAGTTTTATATTTTGTGAAATAAATCTATAGCTTTGTATAGAACTATTAATCTTTAAAGATTGGAACCATTGCCATCGCATCGAGCTAAAATATTAACGACACCTGTTGACTAATATCTGAATATCAAGTTTTATCATGATGGATCCTTGGAATTTTTACGTAATTCAATCAATTTGTATACTCGTATAATCAAAATTAGACATAAGAAAAATATCTTTCTGATTAAGGACCTATTGATGTTTGCCTGAAAGGAATTTTTTAATTTAAATCTATGTCACTACTTTTCTTTGTACAGTTTCGTTCCCAATGTAAATTCCAATCAACTATTCTAGAAGATTCTTATCATGTCATCAGATTCTTTAAAGAAAGCTCGTAACTCATTTGATTCTTTAGTTCTTACTCAGTCATCTATATAATCTATCCTTCGGATAGAATGGATTAAGGTTTCAAGCTACTACATACTCTTGAATATTATGCTCCTGACTCCAGAGGCACTTTTACAGGGCCCATTAAAATTTCTTTTAATTATTCGTTAGATCGAGAGATGCTCCAATGAATATTTCATCAGATTTATATGTTAAGGTCGCCGTAACTAATGAGCTTAAGGGATTATGTTCGGTACTTAACTGTTGTTTATTCTTTTCCTTAAGCCCACTAAATCCCTTTAGTTCTACTTATTTTGGCTTGTTCAATTCTGTCATGAGATATTCCTTGCTTGTCTGTGTTTATTAAATTCGAGAGAATGCGTTTTGTTTTGTTTTCATTCCGTATGGATGGATATCTCTAGTATTTTGTGGTTTGAATTTGATGTACTTCGATATCCTTTTTAAGCGAGGAATATTTCGAGCTAATAAAAAAAACATCATCTTTAAAATGACTTTAAGAGTAAATAGATTATTAATATTAGAAGCGAAACAATTATTCGTATGATCCTGATTGAAAAGTTATCGCATATTAACTATCAGTTATGGAAATTCAATCTTTCTGCCCTATAAATCACCAGGAATTGATGACATCATCATACTGCAGAATGTACAAGAAATTGTAATTCTGGGGTTCATGGTGATTTACAAAATCTGCCTATAACACTCCTATGTCCCACCCACCAAGCCAATGTGATCTTCATTCCCAAGATAAGCGGATGTGGACACATGACCCAATGGATTCTAGATCTATCAGCCTTACTTGGTTTCTTTTGCAGATTTTTGAAAGACTCATAGAGACATCTATGGAGAGAAGCGAATTTTTTTATCACAACATGTTCATATATGTTAAATGGGTTGAAACTGCCCTATATGACGTAGGTATAAGAATGTTTTGTTTTAGATTCTGCTAAAGCTCGGGGATACCCTATTACAGTGGCGTAGCCAGGAATTGTTCAAGGGAGGGGTCCGAGTGAAAAATTCAGTCACAAACAACACTTTGTCGAAATTTTCATATTTATTTATTCTTTGTCACAATGTCATTTTATCTATCTATCACTATTCATTTGACGAAACCAGGAAAAGAGATCTGAAAATGAACAATATCTTTAATTATATGTAAGTATATTAAAAATTTACGAGCTCGACCGGAAATTTGGCTTATATGCGGAGTTCCAATTTACGAGGTTTTTTAGCAAGCTCTGTAATAACTTCATGGACTTCTGGCATGATCTCCCTATAAATATTCATGAGTGCTAACCCATTTAATCTCAGTTGCGCAGTTGAATTTCTAAGATAAGATTTTAGCCTTCGCAGTGTGGAAAACGACCGCTCGGCTTCGCATGTCGTCACTGGTAAAGTAACCAATATACATAGAAGCTTGAAGATGTTTGGATACAAATTTTTATCACAAGCAGAAAGAGCCTCAATCGCAGTAGTAGGTAACTTGTCCATTCGAAGAAATTTTCGCTGCCATAACTTCACCTCAAAAATCATTTCTTCTTGGCATGCTTCAATGTCCCCCGTGTAAAATTCACATAGATGCTTTACTTCTTCCGCAATGTTATTTATTTCAGCATTCCAATTATGTAAGGGAAGCAAGTATTTAAAACCTTTAAGAATATTTTTATGTGTCCCAAATCTAGATTCCAAATTAGCGCAGAATTCATCAAGAAATGGTATAAAAATTTTAATGCGAAAGTAGTCTTCCGCCGATGCAACAGGAACATTATTTCTATGGGTCTGCCGGCTTACTAATCTAGGAATTTTGATTTTAAAATCACGTTCATTTGCTTTTTCTAAAACATTTTTATATATGGTATTGAATTCCACGCCGCTATTTTCTCTTATTGCTCTTATTTCGAGCAGGAGATCTTCAGCAACATTAACAGCTTCGCTCAAATGTGTTGTTTTAGTTTGTAGGAAACGACAAAGGCCAATACTAAAACCAAAAATTTTATGCAAGCAAAGGAGAGATATACAGAGGTCCGCTTGATTAATTATGTTCAAAATTGTGTATGCTTTCGACGAAGCCACTGGATCCTGCCATGACGATATATGCTCTAAAGCGTCAATAACTGCTGGTTCCAATTCAAGGAAACATGTTACAGCATCATGTCTTTCAATCCATCGTGTGGGGCAGATGTTCTTCAATTTTCCTTTCTCACTTCTGGAATAATACGTAACACACAATCTTTCAAAAGTACTTGCTTTTTAGGAGTATTGAAAAAGTTGTAAATTTCCCCTAAAGTATTCATACAGTTTCGTATATACTCAACTTTACAAGAGCTTGATACAGCCAAATTGAAGCTGTGACTTGAGCAATGGACGTAAAGAGCAGTTGGAGCAATTTCTCTGATTTTGGCTTGAACGCCATTGAACTGACCGCTCATTGCAGCGGCTCCATCGTAACCTTGCCCTCGGATTTTTCTGACACTCAAGCCTATTGTCTCTATTTCTTTCAGTATTGCTTCAGAGATACCGTCCGTGGTAGTATTAGAAAGAGGAATATAACCAAGAAAATACTCACAAAGTGTTGGCTCTTTGTCTTCAAATTTTATAAAACGAATACACAACGACATTTGTTCCGTACCGGAAATATCTGCTGTTTCATCCGCCATTAGTGAAAAACAGTAAGAATCATTGATCTCCGCTATCAATTTTTCCTTAATTGTACGTCCAATACTTCCATTCCTTGGACAAGATTCTAATAAGCGCTTCAGCTCCCCATCATATCTGGCGTTGTTTCTTAATAGAGCACGAAGATTTCCATCATTTTCAGCCGGCTCAATTTCCAAATTTTTTATTAGGCCAAAATCTCGATGTCCCCTAAGTGCAATGCCTTGCCAACCACAGAATATTATAGCTGAAACAATTGCCGAAACCATCTTTCTGTTATCTTGTACTTTTCTTTTTAAGTCTGTGCTGATTAACTGCTCTACAGAAGTCTGCTTTCCTTCTGATATTGCACTCATAGTTTTGGCGTCTTCATAACTTTTCTCATGATACAATCATTTTTCATGTGTTGTAAATCGTTCAGTTGCATGTTTCCAGTCATTATATTTAACCATTACAAGAGAGCGTAAAGGTTGATTACCACACCCTCCTACCGATTTAGAAAAAAGTAAGCAAAATTTACAAAATGCTCCATCTTCGACTTTGGAATATGCTAGCCAATTCCATCTCAAAAACCAGTTGTGTTGAAAACTAAGATTTTTTCCTTTCTGCAACTGGCTAGGAAATTTAAATTGTATATCTGGTGTTTTTACATTTTTTAATGCCATCAGCTTATTTTCATTAGTCATTATACTAACATGTTCAATATACCCCGATATATCAGTTTTGATCGGAAAATGTATGGTGAGATTTTCCGAGTAATTCACACTTACACTAGCAGAATCTGTAGTTACTGACGTTAACGCTTCAGAAGGAAGCTGAGATGGACCAGATCAGACTGTACAGCTGTATCAATCATATTTGTAACAGTTTCTAGCTCACTGTCTTTAGTTTTTTTTGCAAAAAAGTTTAAAATTGTTGTTTTGGCTACACGTTTTTGGGCCATCACTTTTTGTAATATATAACGTTCATTTTTAGAAAACTGTTTAATTGTTTCTAGATGATAGGATAAGTAAGTTAGAACTATCACCGCTTTAGTATAAATCTATTATATGGATCCAAAAGTGTACCACCTTTGCAGATAATTTAGTTTTCTCTTCGGTGAAAACTTCAATAACACTTTCTCTTACGAATAACAATAATTTTTATTTTACTTCAAAATTCACGGTTTTTTCACTTCTTAAACAACTTTTTAATATAAAATTCTTAGCTTTAATAACTAATTTTATAACGTAGAAAATTTGTCTTTCTAAAATTCTTGCACAATTCTTACGAAATTCTCAGTCAGACTGACATAATAAAGATTTTATAAAACAATTGCAAAAACCTGGCCTACTCTAAACACAATTTCGAATACGTAATCGTAATGCATACTGACATATATAAAATGGACTGTTGACTCTAGTGAAATTGCTTACATTTTTTGACATTATTATGGGATCACTTTTCTATAGTTGTCTCCTTTTGGTTTAACTACTTTATTCCGCTGAACTTCAAATAATAAGCAAAGTTAACCTAATAATAAGTTAAGAAGCTGGTGAGATTTCCGAGTGTTTTACATTTAAAATGCACACGGCAAGAAAATTAATTCCACACAATAAATGCGAATAGTGTGACCAACTAAAGAAAGCCCAGGAAAACAATTTAAGAGGATATTTAGTGGGGTAGGAAAAAATATTTTATCGCATATTAACTTTAAATTTGTTACGTTGAAAGAATTAATGCAATAACATATTACCTTTTGTAATAAATAACAACAAATTGTTCAGAATTGAAGTGGAAATTAACGGTAAATCCTTCAATTGCCATTGGTTTCAAAGGGGGGGGGGGGTCCAGACCCGTGGAACCAACCCCTTGACTACGCCACTGCCCTATGATGTCGTAGAACAGTCATGGCAGGAAAGGAAGTAGGGGCGGGGGATTGAGTAGGTGCGCTTGAATGTTTGTGGCTCATAGTTGAAGGGGAGGGGGGGGGGGGTGGAGGGAAACAAAGGATTGCAAACTGTTCCACATTCGCACTATTGTGTTGATGAAGGATGCACGGAATTTCACTGTACTGTACGGCCGAATTTGACTTCGAGGGGGTGGGGTGAGCTCTGGGTGTGTATACTTTTATATTGGGGAAAGCTCAACATTATCAAAATAGGGGACATATTGTATACCCTGAGATGGATTAATTCAATGGTTATTGAACCTAATAAACAAACAAAGCTAGCAGGAGTGTGCCCATTAATACTCCACAAGGAGGGGTACTTTCCCATCGATTGTAGTTATGGGTGGTTAATGAATTCTCGTCTCTTACTTACTTCTTTTAGTGACGCGTTTCGTGAAGGTGAGTGAACTAGTGAAGTAAGAAATATTTATTTGGTCATGAAATTGTATACCGTACAATTTTAACGGCATTGTATTCAAAAAGATTCGTGTGAATTGGTGAAAGAAAATGCTCAAAAAAATAATGCGAGGTGGTTAAAAACATCATAACGGGTGACGAAATCTGGATATATATTGCTTTGATTAAATGTCAGTCGGCGCAATGGATTTTCCCTGGTGAAAAAAAAATCAAGTCTGCGATAATCACGGCGCTTTGTTAAGAAATTTATCGCTTCCTTTTAGGTAGATTTGCACGGTTGTAGATCATCATATGATTACTGCTGCGTGGTATTACACCATTATTTTGTAGGCAGTGTTGAAAAAGAAATGGAAAAATAGGACAGCACCGTAAACAAATGAGTTTTTAGACATTTCAAGGGTAGAAAAATTATGACATTAGCACGCTGTATGCTCGACTTATCACCGTGAGTTTATTATTTTAATGAAGGATATACTGTGCGTGGTTTACATTTTAATAGCGCTAACGCAGCATTTACAGCATACAAACGGGTGGTTACTTCTGAGGTGCCTTCAAATTAGTGGATCTAGGATTTCCATGATTGATTCTACGTCCACCGAATGCAAGAGTGCATAGATTCAATGCAGAGTATTTTGGAAACAAATAAGTGCGAAAAATTACAAATTTTAAATGATTGAACTAGTAGCTACAAGATTGGTTTTATTGGATTGTTGAGTTTTAATGACCGCACTCAAGTTAAGTACCTACTGTTTTACATTTTGATCCCAGATCCAGCTGTCCATCACGGAAAATGTCAAGTACAGTGAAAGTACAGGCTGGGCATTAAGAAATATTTACCAGATATTAGTTCTCCTCGTCTACGCTTTCTCAGGCAGGGATCAAATATGTACTGAATAACGCAATTTGTGTATGGCAACTATACGAAGGAGTTGCCCGATTTGTCCCTTTCTACATCGACGCGTTCTTACGAAACTTTTTAGATCTCGACAATAGCGCCATCCATCGTATCCAAAAGTAGTCTATCTTTCAAGCTGGACAAAACCAAATACATTCACAAAATTTCATTGAAATCGATTGGGCAATGGGCAGTTTCGGAGAGTAGCGTGTATAAACACAGTGACACGAGATTTTTTTATATTAAGACTTACGACCGAAAATCAACTGTACTTTTGAGTACTTTTTAGTTATTTTAGGACACCCTAGATATATGTACATACATACTTATTTACTGAACTATAGCTTAGAGCAAAACATCTATTCAGGTTTATTGTAGATATGTTCTAGAAATAATCACATTTTCGTAATGTGTCTGTAAATTTGAAATCATTTTATGAATCTTCTGATCTCCTGTTACAGCGTACCTCTCTGTCATTATCAGTTTCAATATCAACTGTCTTCCATATCCCAACTGTCGAAATAAGATCTTCGTGCTCGCTAAGATTGCTTGCTATCAGATATGGCGTATTCGAAGGTGTGGAAAATTTGGTCGTAATGTCTGAGATGAGAATATATATCTCTGAAGAATTTTTAGAAACTGATATCCTGGATCAAATTCATCATTAAGAAGAATATTTGTTATCTTGGTTATTTTTATCCAAGTGGGGCCACATGGCACTTTAGAATATGGGAGCCATCTAATAGAATTGATTTTCTACGCCATACTTTAGGCTATCAACGTAAAATGTAATCGCAAACACAGCAAGGAAGACGCACTGGCCGCAGCTCAAAGGCGAGTTAACTGATTTGCAGTCCAGAGAAGAAAAGATAACGTAAAGCGGTGCTAGGAGGACTCCCCGTCCGAATGTTGTGTTTAAAGTAAAGAGAATGTCCAGCTCGTGCGAGCCGGTTTAGTGGTGTCGTAATCAAATGACTTAGAGGAATAACCTTAGGAGGACAGAGTTGCCAGTATTATGCTACTATGAACCGGCAATTTACAGATTTTCTCTGATTACTAAATAGAGCTCGGATAGAAAAAGTGGACCATAAAAAAGGCGATACATTTAAAAAATACCATATAAATACTGACACTATACAATGACTGTTCAGTCCACACAATAAAGTCGAATCACCCGATAAAATTCACTCCTACAATAGACAGAAAACTCACAAAGAATCTAAAATTAAACTAAAAAGAAACACTTATCTGATGCCTTCTTTGGATCCAGCGATGACACTTCCGCAAATCAAACCTCGTGCTAAAATATAAAATAAGTTTTACTAATTCGAATAATATTAAATAGATTGTTAACAAATTCACTTGAAACATACATTCCTCCCGTATGTGTTCATTTTGCAATGACATTTCCATGACATCACGTCAGCTGGTCTCGCCGCAGTCAGAATTCGATGGAACGAAATCATGAAGTTATCGTTGCCAGGGCAACCAATCATGGAGCAGAGATGTAGCAGTTCATGGCGGCTATAAAAAGGCGACGAGCCTCAGCAGAATCACTCATTTTCGTTTCAGAGTTTACTCGGAACGTATCCTCCACCAGAATTTAATCGGTTTCTTATCCTTTTGCAAAAAATCCAATTTTGTCTTCACCTAAATAGGAATTTACTCCTACTGCAGAAATTTATGTCTGCTGTACTCCCATCCTTCACCTAAGTAAGAATTTACTTCTAATGCAGATATTTACTTCTGCTATACTCCCATCCTTCATCTAAGTAGGAATTTACTTCTGCAATATATCATTCTTCATCTAAGTAGGAATTTACTCCTACTGCAGAAATTTACTTCTGCTTCATTTCAATCATATACTTAAGCAGGAATTTACTCCTGCTGTAGAAATTTACTTCTGCCTAACTAATTATATTTGCTACAGACAGAAACTTCAATTTTGTCGCGCTTATACCGCAGTGTACTTCAACTCTGCGAGTTGTAACACTGCAGCTTTACATACTACGGCACACACTGCAGCTAAAGCTACAGCGCCATCCACTTAGACGTAGTAGTATACTTCCGAAAATTCCATTCCGTCAATTCATGAATTTAATGGTGAATTCATTTTTTTTTACAGAAACACAGGCACTGATCGTTTAAGAATTGAATTTTACATTGAGCTTTTATTTGTTTTTTTCTTTCTTTTATTGAATTTTATTGAATCTCTGGTTAAATAGTATTAGTATAGCATTCGCAGATTTGTTTAAACTAAGAGCAAATAAGTTTAACCCAAGAACAAATTAGTTTAACCCAAGAGCAAATAAATTTAAACCAAACATAAATAAGTTTAACCCAAGAGCAAATAAGTTTAATCCAAGCACAAATAAGTTTAATCCAAGTACAAATAAGTTTAACCCAAGAGCAAATAAATTTAAACCAAATACAAATTAGTTTAACCCAAGAGCAAATAAGTTTAATCCAAGCACAAATAAGTTTAACCCAAGTACAAATAAGTTTAACCCAAGCACAAATAAGTTTAACTTGAGCACAAATAAGTTTAACCCAAGAGCAAATTAATTTATCCTAAATTCTCAATAAGACATTTTAATACAAAAGAATTCAATTTCCATTCAAATCAACATTTTTTATTAATTCATTTTGTCATTAAAAAAACATATTAGGCTTCAAATGTTGGCAAAAATTTAGAGAAAAATTCGTCGAATATAAAGCTAGGAGTGAAATGAGGTATTTCTCAATTACTTTGTGCAGATTCCATCACTCATCACAGTGCTCAGTTTGTTTGAAGCAAACAGCGTCGATTGAAGATTTAAAGTAGTTTTCTATAAAATTTTCTTTAATTCATTAACATGAGCACTGACAGAAATTTCAGCGGAGGCAGTTCTGATGAATGGCAACCCAATCTGCCCAAGTCGCCAAGCAATAGTAGTGGAGTTGGAGGTAAGAAAGAGATGTAAATTTCAATCAATCGAAATACAAAGAAAACTAAGATGAAAGTTAAAATAACTCTAAGATCGAACGCAGCAGGTGTGCGATTATTTATCATTGACAAATTTTGTTCTGAAAGTTTTGCCTCCTTATTCTCCTATGCTCAACCAAATAGAACAATCGTTTTCGTATTTACGACCTATTTTAGGTGATATAAGTAGAGAGCATAATATTATTACAGTTATTGAAGATAGCCTGCAACAAGTCACACCGACTGACTGCGTCAATTACGTAATGGACGTGGTTTTACCCATCCGTAAGGCAATGAAAGGTCATGTTTGAAGAAGTTATTTTTAATGATAAAATGAAATAATAACATGTTGATTTGAATGGAAATTGAAAGTTTTTTTATTACAATGTCTTATTGAGAATTTAGGATAAATTTATTTCCTCTTGGGTAAAACTTATTTGTGCTTGAGTTAAACTTATTTGTACTTGGGTTAAACTTATTTGTGCTTGGGTTAAACTTATTTGTACTTGGGTCAAACATATTTGTGCTTGGATTAAACTTATTTGCTCTTGGGTTAAACTTATTTGCGCTTGGGTTAAACTTATTTGTGCTTAGGTTAAATTTATTTGCTTTTGCGTTAAACTCGTTTGCTCTTGGTTTAAATAAATCTTCGAATGCTATATATTTAAGTTTCATTATTGAAGTATTGAATTGACTGTGATAGGTTAGGCTTGCCATTCCGTTTGTCATTTCGTTTGTAACACCTAGAAATAATGATGGTAGAGCAAAATACATTGGACACCCACGAATAATATTAAAAGTTATTTTGATTTTTGCATGACTGTTCTTCTATCCGTCCGTCCGTCCGTCCGTAAACTTTGCACGTGGGCTTTAAAGAAAAAGTAAAATTAATTTCGAAAATGGGACAAATCGGGTAACTGATTCGTAGGCTTGCCATATAAAAATTTCATTTTTCACACATATTTGGACATTGCCACAACGCGCTAACGTAGAGCGTTGAAAATTTGTACATAGTGTTTTCATAAAAATAGTAAATATAATATCACAAATGGACTAAATATGCCAATCTCTTCTTGGTGTTGCCATCTAAAAATTTAGAATTTTTACGTATCCTGATCAGTCCTATACTGGTTTAATGTACTGGAAAGCTCTTCAGAATATGAAATAATATAAAATTCGTTATAATCATTTTTGCTGTTCGACGAACCGTTCTAGAGATATATTCAAAAATCACTTCAAAAATCAATCTTGCGCAGAGAGGTGAGCATACAAAATTATATACTTGCATTCATCTAGGGTATCATAAGAATTGGTATTAGACCAATTCTAGTTTTCTTACTTGTTAACGGGTAATTTCGTTCCCTAGTGGGAAAAATCCATTTTAGCTTTATTACAATTGTTGTTCATTGTTATATATATTACATATCGTCACCTGAATGCTGCTCTTTTGCCCCATTTGCAAAAATGTTGTTTTGAGATTAATGCAGTTAAAGTTGAGACGTTTATTATAAAAAAAACTGTTTGATACATTTTGTTTTAAATTTGCACACCTTTATTTGTTTTCCGTTTATTTATTTCTTCAATTATTTTTGTTTCAATAGAAGAACATTTCTTTGAAAATGTGTTGTTATGTTGTTAATAGGGCAAAACTTGAATTTCAAATAATATATTGCTTGTATGATATGGACCAAATCAATTTACTAATAAAGTTAAAGCAAATATTTTATTACTTCAACATCTTTATTTACTAGCTTTGAATATTTTCTAGTTTTCTATATAAAAATACATTTCTTCATTTCTCCGGTACAAACGAAACAAAAAAAAAAAAGGAATTTTTTTATTTGGTCTATTACACAATCATTTTACTTAGGGCGGCAAAGTTTCAAGGCTTGGTTCAACTCATAAGCAGGTCCCAAACAACAGAATTGAGAGCCTTGAAAAAGAAATTAATGAAAATAGGAGAATGCAAACAAAGTTCTCCATCCATTCTTCAATTTTTATTTTGTTTGTCAAGTCACTCAACTTCGTTGCTTAGGACTTATTGATGAGTAGAACTTAGAACATATATCAAACAGGAATGCTGATAAGTTCGATCTAGTGAAGCCGAGCTTGTATGTGTTGGAGTATGTCTCCTTTGTAGTTGTACCGCAGTGGGGACGGTAAATATCATAATCATAACTGGGGGCACATTAAATCTTCGTGGCGGGAAAATTTGAAAATGTTGTTTTAATTTAGTTTTATCTTTACATTTCAAATTAGTATACACGATCTATTGTGTATTTAAAAACAATTGAATATTAATTGTTATAGATGGGTTGCGCTCTGGGAGTATTTCTTACGGCACGTGTAAGAAGTATACTCTACTGAACCTCAAGGCACGTGTAAGAATCTGCGGTGGTGCTAATTATTTTTTTGCTTTTCGTTTGTACCGGAGAATTCCAAAAACGCCTACTTGAACAAATATTACTTCATTCAGTAAAGTTAATAAAAAAAAGGAAAATAAAAGTAACAGAAAGAAAATAAAATTCGCAATAACTCAATAATATTCCTGATTTGAGCGTTACAACTGTTTGAAAATAATTTCTATTTGCATCTGGAAGAAAACTAAAAGAAATTTTATATCTATTGCCTTATCTATAAATCCTGCTTGGTTGATTTTAATCGGTACATTGTTTTGAAATAAGGACTTATTCCCGCTTCCATTACTCATCACCAGATTAACAAAATTAGCGACCGCTGATAAGACTGCATTATAAAAAGGTGTGCATTTATAATTGCAAGCCATTAAATGTGAAATTCTTATGCAGTAAAAAAGAAGAATGTCGCAAATTAATTCTTTCCAACCATATGGAAAATTCGAATTTGTTTCAAAGAGGCTTGCGTAAAAGTTCAAAATTTCAAAGACAACCATTCAAAATGTTCAGAAAATTTTCAGAAGCTCGTAGTGTCCAGAGAAAGTCTGGGTAAGGATTTCAGGAAGGAAATCAGGCTCGATGGACCAAAAACTGGCTAAAGAAATGGAAGACAACTTTAAACGAAATGCCAATACGTCGTTGAGAGATATGCCTGATAAGGCCGGAACGTCATTTGCTATAGTCCATCGAATTAAAAGAAGAGAAGGCCAACAAAGTTTCTATATTCAGAAAACACCGAAGAGAACACCAGAAAAGAATCCAGTTGCAAGATCCAGGGGCCGACTTTTGTATGAAAATTTCCTAACGAAATTCGGTGAAAACGAACTTCAACCAGTGTCTTCTTCGGAATCGTTTTCTTTCTTTCTTTAGAAAGCACAATGCATCAGCTTTGTTTGGCCGGATTTAGAAACTTGCTTATGGCAGAAAAGCGAAAGATTGGTACGTTTCCCCACTGCATACCCGTAGTACCAAAGGAAGCGAATCCTCCAAATTGTCCAAAACTAAAACCAACTGACAAATATTGGTCTAATATTGAAAGAAAATTTAAACAAAAACAAAAACACTGTTGAAACATAGATAATTTTAAGAGCCAGTATAAAAGAGCGTCCGATACGTTCGATATTTAATGAAGACCGTAAAGCAAAAAGTCCTCCAATGTATAGCACGTAGTAATTATAACATCTCGGTTATGAATAATATAATTAAGCAATAGTTCATAAAAATTATTTGATAAAAAAAAAAAGTTTTTCTTCTTGCTTTCATTATTCATAGCTGGTCCATTTGTTTTTTTTTTAACAGTCCTTAAATTTTTCAAAGTATTTAGTGTATTTCATGCGCCATGTAGAAAAAAATTTGATTTTAGGTAAACCAATACTAATTTTTTTGGCAAAAATATGATATGGGGCAAACATGACATGATTAATCTCGATACATACAGGGTGTTCCGGAAGGGTACCGCCATACTGCACCAATAGAATCTTGACAGTAAAGTGCAACAGGATATATGTCCTATCTTGCGTAGTTTTGGAGTTATTAAGGAATAACTGATTTTTCTTAGAATCCGCTCCGTAACTTACAGCTTACCCTATAACTCGGTAAATACTTTTCGGAAATAAATCGCACCTAGTAACTTTTTTAGAGCAACAAATTAACTTTTAAACTGTTTATTAAAAATTTTTCAAGGTGATATGCCTTCCTTTATTTTTGACGTAAAATGTGTCGTCGTGCCTTTAGAACAAAATAAACCCCAATTTGAAAATAATAATTCTTGGAAATTTCTTATAAGAATGGGATGCGCAAGTATGGGAAAAACTTCTTCATTTTATGACCTTTTAAATTCCCGAAACAATCATTTACCTAAAATTAACGGTTTCAAAATTCCAAAACAAAGTACGCCTCAAGTACCCTACCTAGACAAACTAATTTCTGAGTTAACCCCTGCGGAAGATGTCTTGAAAAGAAGTTAATCCTTATTTCTGAAAAGCCATAAAAATGTTATTTCATTTATAATTTATTTATTACGCTCGCTGTCACTGACTCATATCAGAGTCACATGTGTATGTTGCTTTTACGAGTTCGTCTGGTAGTTTAAATAGCTCATTGCATTGCTCTACATCTTCAATTCGATTGAAAAGTGTGTACAGGCCAAAGTTAGCAGAAATATTTTTTTATCTTTTAGTTCCTAATTTCTTAT
Organism: Dioctria rufipes; assembly: GCA_963924295.1. Classification (NCBI taxonomy): domain Eukaryota; kingdom Metazoa; phylum Arthropoda; class Insecta; order Diptera; family Asilidae; genus Dioctria; species Dioctria rufipes. Next base: position 61,945,126 of record OZ002740.1, on the reverse strand, counting down.
TTTGTTTTAATACTTCCTTGGTTTTCTTGTAATCTTAATAAAAAGGGTTTTCCAATAAGAGGTGTTTTTTTCCAATAAGAGGTGTTATTTTAATTAGCCCGCTATTTCGGTAGATGTCACATTTGGAGCTGTCATTTTTAGACATTTGACAAGTAGAAACTACGCCATTAATAAAACTGGAACGATACACGATTCATCAACGCACTGAACCTATTAAAATTCACTATAAAAATGGTGAAAATGTGGCAGAGACGGTTCGTAAAACTTGAACATTTTTGGGTCGTCGTGAAGCACCTTGTCGGACCGCAATACAGAAATTGGTAGAAAAATTCAAGCCGTCAGGACAAGTTAGTGATGTGAAGAATAAAACCCGTGCACGTCGCTCAAGAACAGCCGAGAATATTGCTGCTGTAGCCGAAAGTGTTGAAGAAAACCCAGGTTTGTCCATTCCTTGTCGTTCTTCGGAATTAGGCATTCCACAAACGTCATTACACCGTATTTTGCATAAAGATTTGGGTCTTAAGGCTTATAAAGTTCAGTTAACACAAGAACCACAAGAACTCAAGCCGGCCGATCATCAACAACGTCGAGTCTTTGCTGATTGGGTCCTTGAAATACATGAAAATGATCCGGAATTCCATCGAAAACTCATCTTGAGTGATGAGGCCCATTTCCACCTCGATGGCTTCGTCAACAAGCAAAATTGTCGCATCTGGGGCTCGGAAAACCCAAGAGTTATTGTTGAAAAGCCTCTCTATCCTCAACGTGTGACTGTTTGGTGGGTTGATGGTCCCGCGGGGTCATTGGACCTTACTTTTTCGAAAATGAGGCTGGAGCAACAGTTACGGTGAATGGATTGCGCTATCGACAGATGATTAATGATTTTTTATGGCCGGAATTGGATGGTATTGATTTGGACAACGTTTACTTTCAACAAAACGGCGCTACGTGCCATACAAGCAACGAAACCATTGATCTTTTACGGGAAAAGTTTCAGGACCGTGTTATCTCTCGAAGAGGTGATCACAATTGGCCACCGAGATCTTGTGACTTAACACCTTGCGACCTCTTCCTTTGGGGCCACGTGAAAGAGAAGGTCTACGCCAACAGCCAAGCGTCGATTCAAGACCTCAAAGATGGAATTCGTGAGGCTATCGAGGACATAGGGCAGCCACTTTGCGATTTGTTTATGGAAAATTTCATGAAAAGGTTATGGTCCTGTAGGCGTGGTCGTGGTGGTCATTTGGCTGATGTTATTTTGCATTATTAACGGCATACCTTCCTCTTTATTATGAAATAAAGATCTGATCATTTATCTCAAAAATGGCATTTTTCTTTGAATATCAAAATAACACCTCTTATTGGAAAACCCTTTATTTTCTGCCTGGTTCATATCGTGGCTAAAATTGACTGCCACTAGTATTTTTTCAAGTTTTTCTTTTGAGGAATGCACAGATATTCATTACATTTACGGTTTCTGTGATAGAAATGCAAGGTGGGTATGTGAGGAGTACAGAAGAAGGTTTCCCATTAGGAGACAGCCAGATCGCTCGGTTTACGCCAATGTACATCGACATCTAAGAGAAATGAATGTATTTGATAAGAGTATTGTTAATAAATTGAAATAAACTGTTTGTTTCTAATAATCATTAATTTTAATAATCCTTTAATGCGTTTATCTAATCATTAATTTTACTTAAAATAACAGTTAAATCAGATTTTACATGATTCCAAGAAAAAAAAAAGTACTACAGAGTAAGGTTTCAGAGCAACAAACCAAAATTAGTAGAATATGGGTGGCAGAAGTTACGGCTACCTGAGGCGTACTTTGCTTTGGGATTTTGAAACAGTTGATTTTAGGTAAATGATTGTTTCGGGAGGTTATAAAATGAAGAAGTATTTCCCATACTTGCGCATCCTATTCTTATAAGAAATTTCCAAGAATTATTACTTTCAAATTGGGGTTTATTTTGTTCTAAAGGCACGACGACACATTCCACGTCACAAATAAAGGAAGGTATATCACCTTGGAAAATTTTTAATAAACAGTTTAAAAGTTAATTTGTTGCTCTAAAAAAATTACTACGTGTGATTTATTTCCGAAAAGTATTTACCGAGTTATAGGGTAAACTGTAAGTTACGGAGCGGATTCTAAAAAAAACCAGTTTCTCCTTAATAACTCCAAAACTACGCAAGATAGGACATATGTCCTGTTAGACTTTTCTGTCCCTTCCGGGACACCCTGCATATAACTTAGGAAAACCTGATTAAAGTATTTAATTCAACTTCATTAATAATCTCAAAAACCGTTCTTAACTCAAAATATCAAATTAGGCGGATGGGGCTAACCAATACTCAGGCAACAATATGTATATGTAAGAACAGTTATTATTGTAATCAGATTCTTAAAATATGAGCAAAAAATCAATTTCAATAACTTTGTAAAGAAATCGCCCGCATATGAGACGGAATTCAACCAAAATTTGAGAAAATAAAGGTCTGCGTTCGTCCGGTTTAGAGGGGTAAATTGCTGCTCATTCGTGTCTTTTGGATCCACCTTAGAAGTAATATTTATCCGCTTATAAAAGGGGCCTGCTTACGGGAGGTACCTGTTAGGAGAATATTCTCAGTATATATAGTTTAACCCTTACGTACGACTACCTTCTTGTGGTGTACACCTTTTTGTTGTTTTTCTGTTTTTTGTTTTTTACAAAACAGTTTGAAATGTTATACATTTGAAAAGAAAAGAGTAACTAACTTTTATAACTTTCGACAGCTTTTCCACCGCAATTTTTAAGATTCTGTCTAAACGTCCAATTTTCAAAGTAGGTATATTACAATTGATATTATATGAACTTGATGACTTTTTACGTCGAACAACTATCCACTAATAATGGAACGGAAGCCACATTACAATTCAGTTCTGTCGAATTGATGTTTCAAATGGAACGCTTGAACACATCGATAAAGTACATATGTACTTAGGTATATACCGGGGCATAGAATTTTGACAATTAGGTATAAGCCCTCCTGGTACTAAGCAGTTTTGAAGTACGTGTTTAGATACTTGTATGCATGTAAGTACTATATACCCGTCTTTATGTATTTTATAAGGACTCAAATGTAGCGCTAATCGTTTAAGTCATTGTTAATTATTTAATTTCGTCAAAATTTTTCAAAAATTCAAATTGGAAAACCAAATAATTTGCTCTAGGTACATATGGTGAAACCGTGATTGTAGAAATGGAAAGGGCAGGAAACATCACAACAGATGAGGAGCTGAACTAATTAAATTAATTAATTGATTGAATTTCTTGATGGCACTTGTTTAAATTTATTCATGATTAATTGAAAACACTTGTTAACTTTTAAGCTATTTATTAAAAAAGGTCTTTTTATAAGAGTGCGACGCGTTTCGCCCTATCGAGGCATCATCAGGCTATCGACTGAATATTCCCGCCGGTTACAAAATTTTTAGGATTTAAAAGTGGACTATTGTTTATAAAATCTAGCTGATCATTAATTATGTTTTGTCCAATATATTTGGCTTTTTTTATTTCAAAAATTTCTGCCCTAGTCAAGATTTCTCCTCCGTCTATATTATGTAAAATTTTGATGCTGTTTGAATTTATGCTATGTTGATTTTCTTTTAAGTGTTTGGATATAGCAGACTGTGGCATCATATTTCGAGCTCCCGCAATATGTTCAGTTAATCTAATCTTTAGAGTTCGCTTCGTTTTACCTACATAAATTCCAGAACAATCATTACATTTAATTTGATACACCCCGCTTTTTTTTTTTTTTTTAAATTTACGGTAGAATTAGGAAACAATAAAATTAACTTTTTAGATTTGACTTTACAAAAACAAAATAATAATTTAATCTGTGATATATATAGAAAAGATACCTTCTCAGACTCTATAATTCCATATTCCTCTAACCACCCATGGAATATAAAAATGTCAGCTTTCCATTCCATGATACATAGATTAATTACGGTCCCATTATCGCAGCACGCATTTAATAAAGAACTTGAAACAATTTTGAAAATAGCACAACATAATGGGTATCACAAACGGCATATTTACAATTTATTATCTAAAAAAATACAAAACCATGCAATTCAATTTTTATATGCTGGACACAGATTAGAATCCCAAGCTAAAGTATGGAGAAAAATCCCATTTATCCAAAATACTGAGAAGGATATCAAAAAAGTTTTATCATCCAAAGATATTAATCCCGCCTTTTTCTGTAAAAACACATTACAAAATTGCATCTTAAATCATAAAATAAAACCAAAAATTGATGCACTAGAAAAAAGCGGGGTGTATCAAATTAAATGTAATGATTGTTCTGGAATTTATGTAGGTAAAACGAAGCGAACTCTAAAGATTAGATTAACTGAACATATTGCGGGAGCTCGAAATATGATGCCACAGTCTGCTATATCCAAACACTTAAAAGAAAATCAACATAGCATAAATTCAAACAGCATCAAAATTTTACATAATATAGACGGAGGAGAAATCTTGACTAGTTCAGAAATTTTTGAAATAAAAAAAGCCAAATATATTGGACAAAACATAATTAATGATCAGCTAGATTTTATAAACAATAGTCCACTTTTAAATCCTAAAAATTTTGTAACCGGCGGGAATATTCAGTCGATAGCCTGATGATGCCTCGATAGGGCGAAACGCGTCGCACTCTTATAAAAAGACCTTTTTTAATAAATAGCTTAAAAGTTAACAAGTGTTTTCAATTAATCATAAATTAATTAAATATAAAATTTGCTGCACAACGACTCAGTTTTTTTTTTGAGTAAAAATCATAATTTTTACTATCCATGAATACATGAATATTTACTGAAGACTAAATATTTAGGAGTTTCTTGAAAGCACATACTCAAGTACCCACTTATCAGACTCTTAGGGCAGTTATATGGGACGTACAAGTAAAGTACGATTATCTGGATTTGTACATGAAAATTTTTAAGTACCTGTAGACTTATACTTAATAAAATTTTAATTCTAGTTATTAATAATGGTACCGGTATTTCAGTTTGAAATTTTACAGGTCTGATTTGAGCTATAGTTCTTGTGACTTATATATTATGGTAGTACATACACATTCTACAGAAGCTCCACAGAAACGGATGAATTTTACGGCAGAGATTTGGTAACATATCAAATAGTATAAAGGTGTTTTTTGAAAAATTCCATTTCGGAGGTACATGTAGACGTTAGTGGTGGCCCATCAATTTACTTTAACGACGATGTTTCGTCCACAACCACTAAGTATGGCATTCCAAGATACTTTTTACACTAACCTATATTTTTAGTGTAACATTCACTTGATATTCAAGACAACCATTCCAATAACATTGAACTTTTCGAAGTTAACCTAATGGGCAATAGGTGGCGCCCAACTTAGTGAAAGCTCCAAATTCGAGAAAGTTCCGTGCTTGAGCTTTAAGCTGGCTCAACCATATAAAAGGCGAAATATCCACCATAGTTGAGCTAGTTCCGCACTGATCTTCCGAGTATACACTAACACTTGGATATTGACAAGTGTACCCTCTCGGGTATTGTGCATGAGCCAACAAGAAGTTGACGTGATAACATTCACATCCCGCAGTCTGAATGCTGATCAGGCTCCTCACCACCTTTTAGATATTGAGCGTGATGAGCCGATCTATTACTAACCATTTACGTCATCCTTGGTCATGGCTTGATCGTAGATACCGAGTGAGCTGAGCTGATATTTGCAGGTAATCTGTGGCTTTTCATCGTATACCATCTGAAAATATCGAGCGAGCGGAGCCGATATTTATAAGTGGTCTTTGATTTTCTCTCTTGTGAGTCCCACGTGAACATCGCGAAAATTGAGCTGTTGTACCATTCAGAGCTGGGCAATACTTAAGTAAAAAAAGACTTAAGTACTACTTAAAGTACATTTTCGTTACTTAAGACTTATTAGTCAATACTGTTGAAATGCCCCTACTTAGTACTTGAACATAAGTACTTGCTTCTATGTACTTGTATTTAAGACTTAGTTTTGTACTTAAGTACCAAGATTTTTACTTGGGTATTTCTGAGTCTATTAAGTACCTACAAATATCTAACTCTTCGTAGAGAAGCAAACCCAATTTCTAGCGCAATTCCTTTTTTGTTGAGTTTTAAAGCAAGCAAAGAACTGTCAAAGAATGTTCCACACTCACGCGTCAAGGCAGAACCTTAGACAAACTAATAGCATACTAGAACAAAAACCAGTAACCTTTCGCTCGAATATAAAATCGACCACTGATAGGTATAATATGGATTGCAAAAAGTGGGCTTACTTCTATATTGCTGACTCTTTCGGCCTAAGCACCAAGTACCAAGTGAGAGAGAACTGAAAATAACAAATAAATTAGTGGATTCGTCGAAATAAATGTTCTTAAATTAATCATTTAGAGTTATTACTGACAAAAACTGTTTTATCAAAGACAATGTATTCATTAGATACGCTGAAGAATTTCTAAAAGTTTTATTAAAATCACTTCCCGAGCTGCGTGTTCAACTTCCCGCCAATGATTTTTTCAATGTTGGCACCAACGTAAGAACTCTTTTTAATACAAGCAATTGTGAAATTACAAGGAAATTTTATCCTTAGAATTGTTATGCATTATTGGAGGGGATAATGGGTGCTTGGGCAGACCTCTAATAGTTTTTGTGAGTGCAGCAAGGAGAGGTGAAAGTTTTACTCTACTTGCAGCACCGAAAACTATGAAAAACTATAAATAGTAGCCACTGGTTACTATACATACTATAGTTTTCAAAAGGTATTGATCTATTAATATCTATTAACTGAACTCGATAAACTTTATTATATTACTGCCAACGTATAATGATTCTAAAAAAAGTACTTTAAAAAGTACTTCATAAAGTACTCAGTACTTTTTATAGACTTAGTACTTAGTTACAAGTACTTTTCATACATGCGGTACTTGTACTTACACTGAAGTCCTCAGGCCTTCGGTACTTGTACTTAAGTACTTTTTCTTTGGTACTTGCCCAGCTCTGGTACCATTGCACTTGTGCACCTTCTCTTTTATTTATTTGTAAAAAAAAAAAAACAAATGTCCTCTTGAAGGCTTCGATTGAAACTGCTACATGCAAAACGAGGAGGGAAGAGAAGCATAATACGACACTATAGAACAATATTTATTCACGTCAACTTAATTAGCTACAGAAAGTCAAGAAATTTAGTGCAAAGGTTGGCCATTAGCTCAATAAATGGAACTCAATAGGAAGTAAGAAATCAAAGAAAATAAAACGAAGTATACCGTTTAGCTTCATTAATCACAAGATTTAAATAAAGTTGGAATTAGCATGACACGAGTCTGAGAAAGGCATTTTTGAGCTAAGGGTCTTGCGAGATAGGTAGTGATAATGATAATCGACAACGAACGACCTGGATGAGTAGTACACACTACTTATAACATTTGGCAGTCTACATGCGTTGCGCACAGCTCTGGAATGAAGATTGCTACGGTTGATATTGGTGGTATTTCATTACATGGAACCGCATGTATAAACTTTATTAATTCCTTGCACGTTTCGAAAAGAAATTATACATAACAAAGGAAAAGCTCAGATTTGGCAAGGTTTCTTTTTATTTATCTAAAGGGAGATTTTTTCGAAATAGAAATATTTCTTTACGAAAAGTTTACATTGAAATTAAATAAAAAATTTTTTTCTTGAGACTACCACAAATTTGTCTCAAACTCAATAATTCTCTGTTCCTTTCTTTGTAAAGGTTTTTGCATTTCTTTATTTATAATTTTTTTTTGTTGCCTTATGATGAAATTTCCAACAATGAAGTCTTAAGTGTAAACGGTATTTTTTTTTCATCTTTATGTTGAGGCCTAAAGTTTCACAACTGTCAAAAGTTTGGGAACTCTGTTCAATTTAAGGAAAATAATATTCTCAAGACTTTGTTCCGGTCGTTCAAAGAAAATTTGCTTTGGTTGAAGAACTTCCAAACTTTCTGTGACAATCAATTTCAAATTTGACTACAACCCTCAACACCGCGTACCAACGATGAAGTTTGTAGTCAGCTTAAGGCCTATATCAATTTCCGTGTTTGAAATATCCATTACCACATCCCACCGCGACCAACATTACCATTGCCGGCACTTTCTTATCATAAACTTTACCGAACTCATGGTATTTACGTTTTTCCATTAACTGTGTATAAGTTAGTAGTAGTAGGTAGAGGTATACTTAGTGTTTTGGATGAAATGGTTAAGGCGCGCATTAAGGTTGCAGTATAAGTCTTTAAGAGTTATTCAGGGATATTTTTATTGTCATTAGGTTTGGGCGTTTTATAACGAATTAATAAGAGAAAAAGCGGCGCTTAGGAGGACAGGAGCATTTCCGAACTAGTAGTTAAAAAAAAAAAAAACCTAAATTACACGATACATAAATGACAAATTTCGAAATTGTTGAAAATCTGACAAAATTTTCACACGAAAGCAGATAAAAAAAGAGGAGTGAAATATTTCCAAAGGCAATTTTTTTTCTTTAATTTTAAATTGAATTGAATCAATCTGCACAGCTAACCTTTTTCAATGAAAAATTCGTTGTTCATAGTTGATCGGTTTGTTGGTTCATCTGAGATTAGGCATTACTTTCTTATCATGATTTTCTTGTAATCATAGAATAATGCATGACATTTAAATTTCCTTTGGCCAAATAATCGAAGCGCATATAGAAGCTTTGGTGTATGGAAAAATCTTTTAACTGCTTTAAATTGATTCTTTAAATGAATGACGACAACATCCATTAATTGACAGATTAATACTCTAGGCCAGGGATCGGCAACCTGCGGCTCGCGAGCCGCATGCGGCTTAGTAGAATCATACTTGTGGCTCTTGAGTATTTTAATAGTTAATATTGAAAAATGAACTGTAATATTGCAATTGCCAAACAAATATAATAATCTTGCTCACACACATCAAAATGCGCGGCAGATCGCATGCAGTTTAGTTAACCTTACTCTCCACACTCAAAACCCAAGTGAATAGAAACAGAAGCGATACGAGGACACTGGAAGAACATTCGTGAGCTTTGAAAATCAGCGCCTTTTTGTAGTGAGCCTTACAAATTTTCTGAAAAAACCCATCATGCAATACGGGGCATTTCAACAAAATATTTGTTTACTACCACTTCCAATTTGTTCGAATCGAAAAGACCTTAAAAAAGCACCTTTTAAGTTAAAATTTCTTAGTAAAATTCCTTAATTTGAAACAAATTAATTTTAGTTACCTTTAACTTCTATTAATTTTCTCGTTCAAACTGATTCAAATGATCCGATAAAAGAATCCAATCGAATTATTTTAACAGTTTTGTGCGAAAAAATTAACTGAAATCAAAGAGGACTTAAACGAATTCGCGAGAATCTTAGGTAACTTCTAAAAAAAATTGTATTCAAGGGCGATTTTTTAAGCTCTTTTTGCTTCGACTCGAACGGATTCAATAATAAAGCCCAGTTACATTTTCTTAATCGTATTCAGGTTGTATATAATATTAACAGTGAATTTGTTGTCACCGCCATTGTAAAAATGCAAGAAACCCTACTCTAAGGCACTTGGCGAAGGTGGTGTGCGAGTTGAATTTTATACCATTCCCAACTATTGATAGAGCTCAATTTGAGTTACAGAAAGATTTGAAAAACAAAGATATACGGACAGAAAAGTTCACAAATTTGCAGTCAGAACTAGAAAATTTTACTAGAGAGAAATGAAAATTGGCTGTCAGACACCAGAGGATGGATCTTTCAAAATATAGGAGGGAGGAAGACATTATATTTGAACATGGAACTGTCTTTCCTCATTTTTATGATCAACTGAAAGCAATCATTTGACATCTTGACAATTTTCGGATCTACTTACTACTGTGAACAATTATTTTCAAATATGACGATTATTAAAAATAAATTAAGAACTTCGCTTAATGACGAAAGCCTCGAAAGTTGCATGAAATTAAAAACTTCTGAATATTCATTCATCAAATTTGGAAAAACTTTGTGACTGTACAAAATGCCAAAAATCTCACTAATATTACATATTTGCATTTATATTATTTTTTACATTTAATTTGTATTTTAAGCAAAGCTATATGTATAACCTACTGAAATTAAGTTATAAAAAAAGTTTTTCAATTTTCTTAAATACGTTGACTTATAATATGTTCTGTTGGTATGCAAACTAGAATGTTTTTATTTCACAATAAATACATGTTTCACAGCAGATAATGGTTAGATTAATTTTTGCAATACATATTACCGATGTATATACTTATATTTGGCTCTTTAAAAAAATTATTTATCACATAGGGAAAAATATAGCTCCTAACTCCAGAAAGGTTGCCGACCCCTGCTCTAGGCAGATTGTCTCCATAATGATTTCTTTTTTAATGAAGTGGAGTCATATATAAAGGCTTTTCCAATAAGAGGTGTTATTCTAATTATCCCGCTATTTCGGTAGATATCACTTTTGGAGTTGTCATTTTTTGACATTTGACAAGTAGAAACTACGCCATTAATAAAAATGGAACGATACACGATTCAACAACGCATTGAAATTATTAAAATTCACTATAAAAATGGTGAAAATGTGGCAGAGACGGTTCGTATAACTCAAACATTTTTGGGTCGTCGTGAAGCACCTTGTCGGGCCGCAATACAGAAATTGGTAGACAAATTCGAGCTGTCGGGACAAGTTAGTGATGTGAAGAATAAAACCCGTGCACGTCGCTCAAGAGCAGCCGAGAATATTGCTTCTGTAGCGCCGAAAGTGTTGAAGAAAACCCAGGTTTGTCCATTCCTCGTCGTTCTTTGGAATTAGGCATTCCACAAACGTCATTACACCGTATTTTGCATAAAGATTTGGGTCTTAAGGCTTATAAAGTTCAGTTAACATAAGAACTCAATCCGGCCGATCATCAACAACGTCGAGTCTTTGCTGATTGGGTCCTTGAAATGCATGAAAATGATCCGGAATTCCATCGAAAACTCACCTTGAGTGATAAGGCCCATTTCCACCTCGATGGCTTCGTCAACAAGCAAAATTGTCGCATCTGGGGCTCGGAAAATCCAAGAGTTATTGTTGAAAAGCCTCTCTATCCTCAACGTGCGACTGTTTGGTGCGGTTTATGGTCCCGCGGGGTCATTGGACCTTACTTTTTCAAAAATGTGTTACTGTGAATGGATTGCGCTATCGACAGATGATTAATGATTTTTTATGGCCGGAATTGGATGGTATTGATCTGGACAACGTTTGCTTTCAACAAGACGGCGCTACGTGCCATACAAGCAACGAAACCATTGATCTTTTACGGGAAAAGTTTTTCCGGACCGTGTTATCTCTCGAAGAGGTGATCACAATTGGCCATCGAGATCTTGTGACTTAACACCTTGCGACTTCTTTCTTTGGGGCCACGTGAAAGAGAAGGTCTACGCCAACAGTCCAACAACCCTTTAGTATGTGCAGTCTATTGAAAAAATGAGGTTCATAAAGTGTTCTTTTGCAGCATTTCTATTCAATATCAAATGGAGAAAATTTGACTCCATATCGCAGTAAAAGTACCATCTATCATTAAAATGAGCTGATTTTATTGGAAAGCGGAAAGATTTTCCAATAAAGTCACCAGAGATAGAGACAGACTGAGCGTTCTTGTTTAAAAATGGCAAATTTCGAATAATTGTACACCGATTCATAATTTGAATATATATATATATAATTTTTGATATCATTGAAAATCGTGCTTCTCTGTAGACTTGATGTCAAACTTAATTGGACTTGCAACAGATAGACTAAATTTTTATGCCAATTCCAATCCAATGCATACCATTTAATGCAACCGTACTGCTTCCAGAATTGATTACAGTTCAACGTACATTTTGAGCTTGAAGCAGACAAACAGATTTTAACCAAAATTTATGCCATTTTTGACAATTGGAATTAGATAGGATAACTCAGTCCATTCTTATTATACATCAGTGAGCGGATCATGAATGAAATTTGTTTCTTCTTCTCTTTTTGGGTTCTTTAAAGAAAAAAATTCTTTTGTCTAAATACATTTGAACTACAGCAAATACTCGCAAATTTTCTTGATAGCACTGAATTAAATTATTAAACTCTGCCCTGATCTTTACATCTCAAATGAACTAATTTTTTTTCACAGTCTGTCATATTTTCATTTCTTTCAAATGACTGAATTTAAAATTGAGCCATTATAGGGACAGTCTGTTTAGGGTATATGAATCAAATATTAGGAAAATCAAGATATACGGATTTAGGTAAATATGCGCCGAGCTAATTTCGTGCTAAAAAAACCCCTTACACAAAAGTATCGAACAATACGAAGGCTGTGGTGCATGGATTGGTCCACCATCGTTGCACCCCCTAATACAATATCTCTCTCCAGTGTGTTCTTGCTTGTAACAAAAATAAACGTTTCTCCGCCTTTTTCCTCTAAGTTATTAAAGTTCAAAATCAGTTAACTTTTATTTAAGTCGAAGAAAAAAAATCGTCTCTTACGAAGGAGAAAAAAACCTGACCCTTAAAAATATCCGGAGGATCCCTTCTGACATGGACCTATTTAGTTTGAAGTTTATTATCAAGCACCAATCTTGAGAGGCATATATCAAATGACAGCCCTGTTGGGCTTGATTTTTTCCCCTGTCGTGTACAATCAGATAAAAAGAAATTTAAACCTCTTTTCATACCGCACGAAATTCTCGAAGGGGTGTCACAGAAAGTCTACCCATCCCCTACCAGCAGTTTCCTACCCCGCTGCCTAGCTTCGTGCGCTGTGATAAAGCATCCTTTTCCTCTGGGGGTGAAGGTTTTTACGATCCTAACAGAACGAAATTTTTGAGGCCGTTTTAAATTCAACGCGGTGAATTGGGGACATAAAATAGTTCTTTATCAACAATTATGAGGCTAATTAGGAGGCACATTTCGTTGTGGCGGAGGAGGAAATAAAAAGGTGAATCGTGACGTGAAAATAAATTAACCTTATGGCGACCCCAAAACGGTTTTTGTCTGATGACAATGAGTTATCAAGGAGTGGCGTCGCCTACTGTTCTTAGTTACCAGACCCAGGGTAGGGGAGAAAGGTTGAAAAGTTTTTTTTTTTTTTTTTTTTTTTTTGTAATTTTCATCCGGCAGAGCGTTTTAAACATGACTGTGGATCAAGTTTGTGAATTAGTCATGAGGTTTTGTAATTTAGCATTTTGGCAGAGATTTGAACTTAAAAGTTCTGTTCACGTAAAAATGAACATTTAGAATTTGTTTTCTGTATTAAGCAGGAATAACTTACACTACACTGTAGTTTTCTATAATAATAGGATTGAGAATCATTGATGTGCGTAATTATTGCATTCTATTATCGTCTTTTTGTTCTGTACATACATAGTAAATTATAGAAACCAAAAATAATATTTTCTAGATACTATTATTATTTCTATAGGTGACTTGCGATGATTAGATACCACAGGTAATTATGAATGTATCAGATAAATATATTTCGCTTGGCTGTATATGATCATGGAGTAAGACAAATGCAAAAAAAAAAAAATGGTAATATTTCCAAGCTATTGGATAAAAAATACCTCTCGGAATCAATGAATTCATCAATCTCGCTTGCTTTAACCCCACCGACCTCATCTGCTGCGAAATTGCATACTGTCAGGCTTGTTATCAAGTTCAAAGATAGCTTAAAAATGATATGACAGGGAAGATATATGCCACATTTACAATGAAGAGTTGAGTAGATTGAGCTTTGAGTTCAGAGTTCACAATAGAGCGCAGAGTGATATTCGAACTTTGAAATTAACGTAATAAATCGTCTTAGCAACGCCATATCAATAACATCCAAGCAAATAACTGTCGTTATCAAAACAATAAATTCGAAAAAGGAAACACCTGTTCCACCATAAGATTGCTCGAAACTAGCTAAAAATTAACGTTTTTTGAATCATGAAGTTTGCAAAAAATATTTCTTGATTTTGTTAACATTCATAAAAAATATTAAATCTGAAAATAACATTAAAACGTGTTAGTTATGATAATGAGAAGTATGGAGCTTTTTCCATGCCATCTACATGCAAGTAGCTCGAAATTCCAGTTTGTAGGCTTTCGGAAATGGCAGCGTGAAAATAGTATAGAATATATTTTCATGCAGCTCCAGTCTGCGCTACTCTGAGCCAAACAAAAAAAGGATGCCAGTTGCCATTCTACGCTACTCTACTCCTCTCTGCATTGTGAATGCGGCAGAAGAGTTCACATGGAAAGCTTTCCCTTATAGTTCAGTCAATAAGGACTAAATAAGGCCTTTGCCCAAGGTGGGGTAGTTGTGATTTTTATATATATTACTTACTTCCAGGCCCCGATGAAAAATCGGAGTTTTCACCCTTGGAGAGGGACCGCGCAGTCCTCTATCTTGGATTAAAGGTACAAAAAATGTTTTTTTTTTTTTTTTTTTAATAATTGATCCTACGACAAAATTGGCTGATACAGATTTAAGTACTCCTTATACAGCGTTTTTTGTCCATTGCGGTCCACAGGACAGGAGGTAATAGTAGCCACCTAGTCAAACAAAAAATTGTATGGCAAGGAGCGAGCGGCTTCTCAACCGTTTCGAAGTTACAGAGTGATTAAGAAAATATGCAAGTCTTTCACAAAATACCCTGTATCTTAAAAAGTACAAGATATGCAGTCACCTACAGAGCTTATTATATGTAGAACTTCATGACCTTTCAAACGATTGCTCGAACAACCCCGTACTCCTCTCTACTCGGGAGTTATGGTGGTTTAAACTAAAATTTCGGAGGTTCTTACATTTTTATTGACATTGGCCTCTTTGTTTTACAGAAAGGTGGTTAAAGCTATTTTTTGTTTTCATTAAAACCGTAAACTGTAGACTCTCCTGTTTAATTTGACCTAGTATATCTATCTGCTCACTGTAGCCGTTAAAAAGTTATTAGCTCATAATCTATTCAGATCTTACCGAAATTAGACGATATTTGCTTAAAATGACGTGTTTTCAGTCGCTAAGGGAATATACTATCTTCCCCTAAGGGAAGAGGAGTACGGGGCTAGTCGTACAGTCGTGGGAAAGGCCATACAGTTTAAACAGCTCTGTAAGTGACCGTACACCTTGTACTTTTTAAGATAAAGCGTATTTTGTAAAAGACTTGCATATTTTCTTACTCACCTTATAATTCCGATACGGTTGAGATGCCGCTGCCCCTTGCCATACCATTTTTGGTTTGACTAGGTGACTACTATCACCTCCTGTCCTATGGACCACCGTGAACGAAACACCTTGTATAAGGGGTACTATACGTATACATTTTATTGGAAGAATGTTCATGTTTCCGCCGCTGTAACTCGTTGCACATCAGACTTACAAAAAAGTGTATATACAAAAAATTTGAGGAATTATTTTGAAAAAACTAAGTTTTGGTACCTTTTATCCAACAGAACTACCCCACTATTTGTAGGACAAAAACCAGGGAGAAATCAAGAAATATCCTGTCAATAAGCCTATTTTGCTTCTTAAGTATCATTTTTGAAAAATTATTCCATTTCTAAGTTATTTACTATCTAAGTAAAGAATGTTACCAGTCCTGTTGGTAGTTAGGCTTTAAACCCACAGTGGTGTCTGCAATATTGTTGCCTGAGATCGATTGGCCATCCTAATCATTTTTAATTTCAGTAAGGCATCTGACTCGATAAACCATGATCGTAGCCAATCAACGATATTTGAATCCGTCACTGTAATGTAATTTTCTTAATATGATTCGGCGAATTGACTTTATCAGAGCAGCTCAAAGGCATTAACTCTACATTAAAGTCTATGCGCAGAGCAGCCCAAAGGCATTAACTATTTCATTATAGGAGAAGCTCAGCAGCAGAACTCCGAAATAAAACGACGACATGTTATGTACTACGTTAAACGAAGAGCTGAACTTCTTTATTCGACTTTCTTAGCCTATTTACACATATATAAAAATCTATACTTAATCAATAGTTATAATTAAATGTAGCTATACTTACTTTACAAGGCATTGCATATCATTTCAATAAAGGTGACGTATGCTTGTGTTTGCATTCTTACTCTATCATAATTGCACGGCTCATATCTGCGCTTTTTTTACGCAAGCGTAATGCCGCAGACCGCATTTGCATTTGCGTTGTATAATATCGCCATATTATCTACAATTATTTTTCGCCGCCACTACGCATCTACATACAATACATCAGCACATATAACCAACAGACGACATCATTATTTAAAGACTTCCCACTCCAAGTTTCTGTGAAAACAACATCCCCGGAATATAAAATAGAGCACGATGTAATCATTCTGGAGTGAGTCTTTCCAGATCGTTGTACTAAAGCGCACCCTAGAGGTCCAAATTGTCAAATCTAAGAGAGAATTACTTTTTTGTATATTCAATATTAATATATTTGTGTAACAAGAATAATGAAACTATTCCTTTAATTTTGAATTGGCACCCAACTTGCGACCTTCAATACAAAGCCTGACAATAAGATCCCTCAGAGGAGAAGTCCCTCGCTATACAGATGACGACGGAGCAGTTTGTGCAACTTATCGCTACTATTCGACAACCACCACCACATTCAATACAGAATGGAAACTTCGTAAATTGTACTGCATGGTATAATGGTCTACGCTCTAAAGCAAAAGTAGACGAATTTGTTTTAGCGGCATCCATTTATAAACGGATTACGGACATGAGCAACGAAAATGCACTTGCTGGTTTACCAGTATTGCTAGAAGATACAGCGACAGTATGGTGGCAGGGTATTTAGCCACGGCCACCTCATCAAGTCTTTTGTGAGGTATACACCACAAAACAAGAGATGAATACCCCAACAGACTTGTTCATTTGCAACAAACGGTCTATGCTTGCTGAATTACCAGAAGGAACACATACAGAAGAACAGCAACATAGTCTTCTATTTAGGCTACTACACGTCAATATTCGCGCTAACTTGAGGAGAGAAAAACTACAACATTTCAAGAGCTTCTTACACAAGCGCACGAAATTGAAGAGGCTTTAAGAGAAAAATCATCTAAAGTTAATAAAAAGCATATTCAGCGGGACGTTGCATCACGTAAGCGACAAAAATGTGAATATTGCACAAACTTCGGCCATAGTATGGAAGAATGCAGAAAACAGAAAAAAAATTTCTGTTCTTTTGATATTTCCCCGAAGAGAACTGTACTTCCTCTTCGTTAATGGCCATAAAGATCCGTATTAAAGATAAAAACGGAATAGATTTTCTCGATACGGGTGCGAGAATGAGCGTTGCTAGTCATCAATAGAAGAAGAAGAAATACTACTTACAAAAGCAGAAGTGAAACTTCAAGGCAGAACTATTCCAACACATCTGATGGTTTTGGTTAATGCACCTGATAATAGAACTCTTTTGGGCGTCGACTTTATCGAAGACGCAATAATTGTTTTAGATCTACCGCAGCCGCCATGGCATTTTTCTGATAGCCCACAGAGGAAATTCGACTTACTTCAAAAGGAATCCAAACCAACTATACAAGAAGCTTCCACCATTATTTCAGCTCCACAACTGGTTACTCCACCTAGAGGAGCAGAACTATATAGGCCAGGATTTACAACCCCTCCGGAATGAAATCACAGTTTAAGTATCCTGGAACCAAGCAGCCTGCTAGCCACAACACCATTTCTAGACATTACAAACACCATTAGTCCACTTTGTGCACCATTATTTGATTCTCCTAGACAATCTTTTACATCATACGAGGACTACTCACCATCGCTAATTGACAACATTTTCCAGGATAGCATTCCCAGGACGTCAACTGTGTCTAGGACAAAAATAACAATAAACGATCCAAACTTCATTTATGTAGAATCTGTGGCAATCGAAGAAATTGTCCTAAAATGTTCATGTTAATGTTAAGAGTAGGTTCGACTAGCTCTCCAGGACCTTGCGGGCACAGCGACCATAGCTGGTCTATTATCGAGTCTTTTAACGAGCTCGATGATTGCTTTTGGAGTTAGAATGGAGATATTATCTGGAAGATAATTGTTCTTCCAGTGATTTGCAGCGTTAGACCTGTAAGTGCTGGGCACTCACATATGACGTGCATCGAGGTTTCATCTTCCTCGTCGCCCAGTCGATACAGTTCCTTGTCGGATTTGCCTATCTTCCGGGATCCTTCAGTATACCAGTCTTGGGCCCATTGCGGAAGCTGGTATCCTGTGTCAAGTATATGGCTTCTTCCATTTATGGTTACCTTGAAACTTCTTTCAAAAGAAAGGAGCTTCTAGGTCGCTAATGTTGACCTGCTAAGTTACTGAGATGACCCACCCTGCAAGAGGTGCGCTCTTCTGGCCTTTGCTTTCGAAGCATACTAGCCACTCGCTCTCTCTGTGTAAAGAGATAGAGGGGCTGTAAGCCAAGAATGGCTCCAAATTGTCTTAAGAAGATATAGGCTACTACTCTGGATAATTCCCAGAGAAACATAATTAATAACCTTTTAATTGAATCTAAAGATATATTTGAACCAATAGGTGAACCTGCACCATAATTCGAACATCGTATTCATACTGGAAACCATCCACCTATAGCAACAGTGCCCTACCCAATGACTGAAAGTAAGAGGAAAGTTCTAGAATACAACAGAGGGGAAAGTTCTTGCTGTTGTCTGGGCAGTATCAAAATTCCGAGGTTATATAGAAGGAAGCAATGTGACAGTAGCCACAGACCATCATGCATTGCGTTGGCTAATGTCTTTTAAATCACCAAACAGACGCCTATCACGTTTGTGTTTACAATTACAGCCACACAATATGACAGTACAGTACACACCTTGAAATATAAACGTTCTATCTGACACATTATCTAGACCGCCATGCGAGGATGAAACACTGTAGATAGACAACTGCATCATCTCGGTGGACTTTCCCCGCCAAAGCGAAAAAGGCGTTCGAGAATGGCAACTAGGAGATACGAAACTTGAGGAAATTATTAAGGATTTGGAATCAAACACAGGTGAGGACTATTCATAATGGACTTCGCGATAATGCCTCCTGAATAATGGTGTTCTGTACCATTACTCATT
Source organism: Dioctria rufipes (assembly GCA_963924295.1). Taxonomy (NCBI): domain Eukaryota; kingdom Metazoa; phylum Arthropoda; class Insecta; order Diptera; family Asilidae; genus Dioctria; species Dioctria rufipes. The sequence continues at coordinate 61,925,936 of OZ002740.1, read as the reverse complement.
GAAAAATGATACTGATGAAGCGCAAATGGTCATTTCAAAACAAGAAAGATCTAGAATTGTGACTGCTGGTCACAACGGTGTTGAAAAGACATTATAGAGATTTCTTCATTATAATTCTAAGTTTTTAAATAACTTTTTACATTCTTAAGAATTTTCCTAGTGCCGCATTTATTTTCGGATAATATTTCTTGGCTTGCCTTTGTATGACTAATATAATTTATAAATAATCAATGACAATTCAACTGTAAATAAATAAACCGACATTGGAAAATGTTAATTTTTTTGGGTGCCGATGCTATTTCACTCATATTTTATTTAAAACACTAATTTGGTATAGAAATAAATTAAAATTACTTCCCACGACAACAGCTCCAGTTGTTTCTGCAACACAGCACAGCGCATTTCATCACTATAATTCAAGACTCCGTAGTCTCGATTACTAAAATCTCTTCCAAAAAAAAAAAAAAAATTACTATTGTTTTTCAGCATTATTAATTATAAGAGCTTTTAAATACACTTCTTTACCAAAAAATCACTAAAACAACACCGGACTTGTTTTCGTAAATTGAGAAATGTCAGAAATAAAGTAGAAATGTCAAACTGACGTACATTAGAGTCTCAGCCCTCTTCTCACTTTCACCCCTGTGTCCACAAGTGAAACTGCTTTTTACACGTACACGAATTTTACACAAGATAGCCTATCCTTTTTGGTATACAATGCTACTGTACATGTGAGAAGCATTTATACTTGTTGTCAATTGTAATTAAAAGAAAGTTAGGAATAATGAAAAACTACAGTGAAATTTGATTTTTCGGAAGAGATTTTATACAGGGTGTCCCGTAAGTGGTGTAATATCCGAAGGTTACGAATAGGGGTCATGCTTAGATGAGCAAAAAATTGAATGGTTTCCAAGATAACGGGACTTAAAGATATTTGGGTATGTTTTTATAGATCACCTGTAATTTCTGAACGTTATACCCTATGATGATCCAGCGAAAATCACTGAAAATGTTCAATAAGTGCCAGAAAGTAGGCAATTATCTTTTGGAAATGACCTTTTTCAACCATTTTCGCTGGATATGCTTAAGAAAACAAAAGTGCAAAAGGCGCAAAAATGGTTACATTTTGGGTACAGAGTGTAACAGGTATTGGTATTGGTATTAATTAGGAGGTTTTTTTTTATAAAAATAGTAGTTACATAAAAACGAGTAAAAGTTCCGAAATTTTAATTTTATTGAGCCTTAACAAAACACACAAAATGGAGAAGACGAGGGAAAAACGTTATAGACCATTGGAAAAGTCAATCGATTATCTATCCGCCAAAGTTTAAGTCATCATCATAGGAAGTTACAGGGTGATCTATAAAAACATACCCAAATATCTTTATGTCCAGATCTCGGAAATACTCCTCATCCCACCCATTCAATTTTTGCTCGCCTAAGTATGACCTATCCGTAGCCTTTGGATATTAAACCATTTACGGGACACTCTGTATAATTGAGACTTCAGAGTCTTGAATTTATAGTGATGCGGGGGCCATCTGAAAATATCCTAGTTTTACTACATCCATGACTAAAATAAGCACATCGGCTCGGTTCTACTACATAAAGAGAAATGCTTAAGTTCCTATCCTTTGTGATATAGAATTTAAGACGCATTCATACTTGTCGGATTTTTATACTTAAAAAAGATAAAATGGGTGAAAACAAGACTGAAATCTTAAGTCTAATTAAGGAAAGTAAAGAAATTTTATTCGGAAAGTTTTCATCAACGTTAATCCATGCGAAACAATTGAAAAAGTGGAAAGAAATTGCGACAGATGCTTAAGCGCACGATATTCTATGTAGATGGGGCAAGTTACTGGAAATAATACTGCGATGTGATATGACAGAATGGGAGGAAAAGAGCAATTATATCTATCCAGTTGAAATTTATTCATTAATATGCTATCACAAACTATTATGTCATACTCTATTTAGGAAAAACTTACAACACAAACAGAATTGGCTCTGCGGGTGGAAAAATGTATAAACTCGATAAAAATGACTAATTAATGGTAGAAATTGTATGGCGTAACTCACCGGCCATTTAAGGGTTGCGCGTTTGTAAGCCTTCTGTAAAAGAGTCTAGTGATGTAATTCACTCAAATATAAACATACCAAACACAGGAGTATCGTGCAGAATGCCTGGGAAGAAAGAAGGCGATAGGGGAGCATTTGAATTGGGAAAGATATGATAAGAATTAAAGTGAAAGACGTAGAAAAAAAGAAAATGAGTTAGGTCTATGAAAATCAGATATTATTTAGAAATTTTGTGAAAGACGATAAAGAAGAAGCCTTGTTACAATAATCGTTAAAAATGTGCTGAAACGAGTTTGGATTGGTTTTTTTTTTTTTTTTTTTTTTTTTTGTAATATTTTATGAATGAATAGAATTGATTGTTTTGTTTTATATGCCCTAGATTATGGTTTCCAAAACTTTTTCTGCAATGGAACAATTCCCAAACCCGGAATTTTAATGGAACACTTTGCTTATTTTTTAGTTTGAGTAACCCGTAACCCTAAGTACAAATAATTATTAGAACTTATTTATTTCGAAAAGTTAAGAAGATATTACACAGACAGAATCCAATAACGCAATACCTTAAATAGTTAATACAGTAAATCATAATAATAAAAAAATAAAAAAAAAAATAAAAAGAAGAAAAATAGTAAAATAAACCAAGACTACAAAAAGAGAACCAAAGCCAAAAAATTTTATAATAAACAAAAATTAAAATTATAGTGAAATAAAATAAACTAAAATTGAAAAAACTAAAAAGGAAAATACAAAAAAATACAAAAATTCATATAAAAATAAGCTATATACAAAAAGAGAAGGAAATCCAGAAAAATAAAAAATAAATGTAGAAAAAAAAAAGGATAAAAAAGCAATGATAAACTAAAATTTTAAAACTACTAAAAATTCATATAATACAAATTATATAAGGAAATGGAATTAGAAATTAAAAGCAAAGCAAAGAAAGTCAGAAGAAACGACAAATATTAATTTGAAGAACCATTAATATGCTGCGAATCTGGAAATTGTTTTATATAACGGAGATAAACTGATCTTTTAAATGTCAGAAGGTCAAAACAAAAGACATCAGTGTTGCTAAAATTAGAATTAAACAAAGCACGTAGCCATTTAGAAGTTTATACAAAAATAAGCAGTTTAGATACATGCGACGGTATTCTAAAGATAGGAGATTAAAAAGAGATAGTCTCTGAGTATACTCCATCTCGTTGATGTTTAATTTGAACAACAGGATCCTGGTAAATTTTCTCTGAACGGATTCAACTTAACTATTGTAGCATGGATAGAAGGGGCTCCAAATTTGATAAGCATATTCAAGAGTGCTTCTCACCAATGAAGTAAAAAGACAGACGAAAGCAGCACTGCCTTTGAAGGATCTACACACGCGAAAAATGAATCCCAGCATGCGATAAGCTTTATTAGTAATAAGGTTAACATGGGAAGCGAAAAGTAGTTTGTGATCAAAGGTAACCCCTAAATCCTTTATTTCATTTACACGTGAAATCGAGATATTATTAATTATGTAGTTGAAGTAGATTGTATCACGCTTTCTAGAAAACGTTATAGTTTTACATTTATCGATATTGAGGTCCAGATAATTTTCTCTACACCAGTCTTCAAGCTTAACAATATCATCTTGTAGGCGTTTACAATCGTTTGCATCATAAATTACCCTAAAAAATTTTGCGTCGTCAGCATAAAGCAAAGAAGGCGATGTAATATCTATTGGTAAGTCATTTATATAAATTAGGAATATGGTCCGAGTATTGTACCCTGACGGACGCCCGATGTTTGTTCGAAAGGGTCTGATTGGGAGCCATTGAAAACCACTACACTGACAGAAACCAAAAAACAGTGTCGATGTTGAAACCAATTTTGAGCATCTTTAAAAGACATTGTTGGTGACGAATCCTATCAAACGCCTTCGAAAAATCAGTATGAATGGAGTCCACTTGCTTGCTTTTATCAAGAGCAGAGGCGATGGTGTCGGTAAAGAGGGTTAAGTTAGTAATTGTAGAACGTCCAGGAAGGAAACCATGTTGCTGATCACATATATAAGGTAAAGTTTGATGAAATAGTTGATTGTAGACAAGTCTTTCAAAGATTAAAGCCAATACATTTGAAATAGATATAGGACGATAATTTGTAACTAATCTCGGATCACCTGACTTAAAAATTGGAGTAACAAATCCGCGTTTTAGCTCCAACGGAAATATTTTATGTGTGATGGATAGATTAAATAGGGTACTTAGAGGATTTGCTAAGCTATTAGAGCATCTCTTATATACAATGTTTGGAATTCCATCAGGCCCTGGATTTTTATTACAATTTAGTTTATCTAGTACTTCATGCACCTCTTCAGATGAGATAAAGTTTACACTAATATTAGGTGGGTTATTGTAATTTTGAATGGATACCAAATCGAAGTTAGATTCCCTCTCAGAAAAAACCGATATGAAGTATTCGGTAAATAAATTACTAATATGTTTAGGAGAAGGTGATGTGACATCGTTATATACCATCTCTTTTGAGACCGTATTCGAGCTCTTGAAATTTTTGCTAAAGGCCCAGAAGGCTTTAGGGTTTTCTTATAACGATAATTCAGTCGAGTCCACATACCTATTATAATAATCTGAGAATAATGTTTTAGATAATTTTCTAAGATAAGAAAAAGTGTTATAGATTTCCGGATGGCTATTAACTCTATATAACCGACGATATTTTTCTTTCATATTTAAAACTTTAATAAGTTGATGACTATACCAGGATGGGAAACGTTTGTTATTATTTTTTGTTACTGGTACATGATCACAAATACCTAAATTTAGTATTTCGTAAAATCTCTCGAAAGAAGGAGAAACATCAGATGTAAAAACTGAGGAGAAATCAGCACCATTGAGGTAATTATTTAGACTAGTATAGTCCCCTAAAAAGAAATTTCTCTGCTTAGTAAATTCATTTCGAGCAGACTTAGATAATGATACACTTAAGATTATATCTAAAGGTGGATGATGGAGGTCAATTTTTGAAAGTGGACATTCAGATGTTATAACACTAATATTACTCTGAGGAAGATCTGACCATACCAAGTCAAGAATCCTATCGTTGAAATTTGTGACGTTATTGTATTGATTAAAATTACACAAGGTCATGTTGTTAATCACTGATTGAGCAGCTAGACTAAAAACACCGGAAGGCGTCATACAACTATTGACTTGGTCGAAGCGCCATGAAAGGTATGGTAGATTGAAGTCACCCACTAACAATATGTGAGGCTTCCCAGGAAATTTCAAAATTTTTTCGCTAATTCTTGAAAAAAGAGAATCGTAAGTTTCATAAGAATAGAATAGAATATTTTATTTAGCGACTATTATGTACAATTCTTTCTTATATATATTCTTAACTATTAAAGTTTAACTCTAACTATAAATGCTATACTTACGAGCTAGTATAAAATTTGGCCCTGAGTTCCTACGATGATTGAACTGTAGTTCATTATCTATTGCCTATGAAATATCTATTATTTATTTTTAACCTTAACGATCTTATTATTTAGCCCTGCGCTAAAGCTACCTATGACTATGTAATTCAAAGTATTAATCCTAAAAAATGAAATTACACCTGATTAACTCTAACTTATATCTTTGACAGACTAACTTATTTATATCTTAACTATCCTCTGTGGTAATTTCGTTCCAGTCCAGTTTGGTAGAAAGGGATACCATCCTGGGTGATCGCAAAAAATTCTTCATGCTCCTGAAAGTTTATGATGAAGGGGGACAGGTACTCATTTGCTGCATCCATGCTACGGTTGTCTGCTGCCAGTTCTACCATTAACGGGTTAGAATGGTGCTGAATTCTGTTGATGGTCTTCTGGGCTTGCCCGATGAGGAACTCGTCCAGAGGAGAAATTTTTCCGGATTCTCTCGCTGCCTCGTATAGCTCCTTGTTGCTGAACATCCTGAAACGACTTTTAAAAAACTTACCAGTACATGCTCTTATAATTTTTCTCTCAAGGGTTAGTATTCTACCTAATGTTGTCTTGTTGATAGTGAACCAAATGGGGAATGCATAGGATATTACTGGTCTGATTAATTGCTTGTATAATAGGAATTTAACTTTACTGGACAGGCCGGATCTTTTTCGCATAAGGGGACTAATGAGACCATAGGCTATGTTGGCTTTCTTCATTACGGCTTCTGCTTGTTCCCTGAATTTGAAGAGTTTGCTGAATCTAACTCCAAGATACTTAATCGAGTCTTTCGGTTTGATCTCGTAGCTACTGAGGGTTAAGGAAGCTTTTTTGCAAGTTCTTGCGATTCTGAGAGTCCTTGAATTGGATGCGGGCTTACGAAAGAGAATAAAGTCGGTTTTATCAAGGTTTAACTTGAATCCCCACCTAGTGTAATAGTTCACCAGGTCCATTAGTTTTCTTTTGATGCTAAGAATTGCATAATTTGGACTAGGGGCAGATGAATATGTGATAGAATCATCCGCGTAAAGTAGAGTGGTTGTAGTTGAGTCGTTATCTGGCTGATCCGATGTGAAGATGTTGAAGAGGATCGGGCCGAGAACGGAGCCTTGGGGTGCACCTGCCAAGATGGGATATAGGTTTGAAGAAGTTCCATTTAGTTCAACGAAAAATTGTCTGTCAGATAGGAAGTTATAGACGAATCTTGTGATTTCTGATGGGAATTGAAAGTGGATCATTTTATAAATAAGCCCTTTGATCCACATTTTGTCAAATGCCTTGGCTATATCCAAACTGCATGCCGCTGTGATTAGGCCTAGGTTTAGACCCTTCGTCACGTCATTGTGCAGTTTGAGTAGTGCGTGCGTGGTAGAGTGACCTGGTTTGAAACCAAATTGGTTTTTGGGGATAATGTTCCTTTCTTCACTAAAGGATAGAATGGCGTCTTTTACGAGTATTTCTAATTTTTTGCCAATCACAGATAATAAGGCAATTGGTCTAAAGTCGTTGATGTTTATAGCTTTGGACTTCTTAGGGACTGGGAAAATTTTTGCTGTCTTCCACTTATGTGGGAAGTAGCCATTATTTAAGCAGTTATTAAAAATTGTTGCCAGCAGCAGAAAGCCAATGGGGGGAAGTTTTTTCAGGAGAAAACCTGAGATGTTGTCGGGGCCTGATGACTTCTTGCTATTTCCGGACTTTATGAGATATTCCGTGTAGAGTGGGTTAACGAATATATCCATTCCTGCATTAGTCGGTTGATAGGAGAGGTTGTTTTCAGAGAAGTCGATTAATGGCGAGTATCCGCTTTGGTTTGGAGACTGTTGTGATGTAATGAAGTCATCAACCTCTGACTCGACGGGCATTTTGAATGCTAGGTCTATAGGATTTTCAACACATTGCTCCACATATTTTGAGGCGAAGCTATTTGCGATGGGACTGGTTAGTATTCCGTCTTCAGTAGAAATTTGAGATGGGGGTAATTGCCTACGGTTGGCTAGCCTATTTATTTCCCTAAAGGTATCAGAGTTGGACTTTATTGTGTTAAGCTTCTTGGTGAAGTCTAGGTTCATGAAGTTCCTTGTTTGAGTTTTAATAATCGTACTTAAGCAATTTATTTGTGATAGAAGAGAGCAATACTGGGAATTTGTAGCATTATGGTGCCTGTGGCGAATTCTACTAAGAGCTTTCCTCATTCTTTGTCTTAACTTATATAAATTAGTTAAGCAAGGTGGTAGGTTTTTGTATTTATAATTTTTGGGGACTAATTTAGTTCCAAATAGCTCAGCGGCATCCGAAATTGTCTTGCTAAGTTTCTCTACAAGTTGATCAATTTCTGAGTTAGTTAGGTTTCTATTTGTTGGGACATTCAGAGTTTCAAGCCGTTCAGAGATATACTGCGAGAAATGTGCCCAGTTTGTGGATGCAAAAGATATGAAGTTTCTTTCGTCAATTGAGAGAAAATTAATTTGGGGGTCCAGCGTGATCATTAGCTTTACTGCGTGATGATCTGATTCTGCAATTACTGCCTCACAGTGATAATTAGATTGGTTACTGAATTGATTTATGAGTGTAGATGACACTAGGAAGAAATCTAAGAATGAGCCTGATCTTGCCAATTTTGGATGTTTGTCCCATTTTGGTTTACAGCCGGATCATTCCAAAGGCTGTGGCGGGCGTTGAAGTCTCCGCAAATTATTGCGTGATCAGCTTGTTGTGACATAGAGTGTAATAAATCAAGATCATGGTTTATATTCAGGGAGTTTGAACTCGTCCTGAAGTCATAAGTGCTACTTGGAGGTATATATACACAGCACACATACAAAGTAAAGTTTTTTTCTTTAATGGAAACCCACAGAATTTCGTCCAAGTTGTCATGAGAAACTAAACATGAATGAGGTAAAAGACTTTTTGACTGCAATAAGACAACCACCACCGTCTTTCATACCAGAGAGCTCCAAGTTTCAGTCCCTTCTATATACCACATATCGATTATCAAAAATTTCATTGCTGAAGATATTTGGTTGTAAAAATGTTTCTGTGAGACATCGTAATTATTTGATAACAATGATAAGTAAACATCTGAAGTCTTTGTTCTTAGCCCCCTGACATCTTGATAGTAAATATTAAGACTCATAGCCAAATGATGACTTAAGTTTTTTTAATAAGGAGATCTAGACAATTTCCAGTTTTTATGGTAATAGGACTACTATCATCGTCCTTTTTTAGATAGATAATCGAATTCTTTATCCAAACATATTTGTAATTGTGTTTCACTTTAAATTGCTTTGCCTTATACAATAAAGATTTCCTTTCCCCAGTTAAGAATTCGTTTATATATATAATATCAGATCCTGGGAATCCTAAACTATCTGAAGTTAAATTCTTCGCAAGTTTAGACGCTATAAGTATCCTATCCGTTAAAAATTCTGAGGAGTATTTTACAATTATAGAACTTTTGGTCTTGCCTACATTACGTTTATACCCAATCCTATAAACTTTAATTTTGTCCTCGTCAACAATAGGTATTTTAAAAAATTCATGTATTTTATGAATCGTTGTTAAGAGTTTTTCGTTTGGTTGTCGGGGAATTTTTTTAATCTCCACGAAGTTTGTCAATGATCTTTCCTCCAGTAAAGTGAGACATTCTTTCATTTATTTCATTTCTGTACTCATTTTCGACTTTTCGAGTTCGAGCTTCTTTAAATGTATTTTATGCTCTTCTAAAGTGACTGCGATTTTTTTTATCTCGTCAAAACCCTTTACCAAGGTGTTCACTGATTTATTGAACTCATCCTGCTTAGATTTAATATGTTCAATTTCTTTACCCATGCGATTAACCACTACGAGAAGACCAGATGTGTTCGTGCTTCAGAGTCGGAGTCACCAGCTGTGTAGGAATTAATTATGCTAGCCATCCCACAGTTTTGTCAACGAAAGCCAACCGCTCCACTTGTAATACTAGATATCAATTCAGAAGAAAGGCATCATAATGTTTTTGGCAATCGACGCACTTGAAGCCAATGTTTTTCTTATTGAAAAACGTCCCACATAGCATACATATAGGCGCCATGACAAAGAAGTAGATGCAACAACCACAATATTTAACGATGGAAATTAATGTAAATTAAAAAGCTAGTCTGTGAGTCTGTGTTACGTAATGCGATGTATGACCGCTACAAGATTATAAGACGTGATGTGTTTAGAAAAGACGCTAATTAATCTAACCCCACACTTTCAGGTTAATGATATCTTCACACCCGAAATATTTTTAGCTGCTAGTTGCACCATTCTACATGAATTTTGAAAAATGAAGAAATGCAGACACCAGCAAAATTAGTTGTAGAAAAAGACCAAAAAAGAATCCAAAAATAAATACAAAAGTCTTCACCGGGATCAGCTTCTCCAGAATTACTGCCAGAGTCCACGACGTCTCACCACCAAACTCAGCCAGCAATTTCAGAAAAATTTAAAACCAGGGTTCAGATGAAATGAAAACTTGAGCCTCCAGGCACAGCGCACAATTAACGAAGACAGAATAAATGATGAAATATGTATAAAAACAGAATATAAGTCGAAAAACTATTAAATTAATGTTTAGGTAAAAATTTTGGTAACAATATGACACTTTCTTCTTCTTCTTCGATATAATGTAATATAAATATAAAATATGAATAAATAAAACACTTAATGACATTGATGATTTTGAGTAGTTGAATTGCATATCTGCTGGATATCAGGCACAATATTGGTAAGCTGCATACTAATATCTGATGTGGCGTCCAACGTGATCCTGCGCTTTGATTTCTTTTGAGCATAATAAAAAACGGAAATAAAACAAATATAACTTGTTTGAATTTTTCTGACAAGCTCGCCCAGAATTCATTTAAAGGCTAATCTTTCTATTTTTCTTTCAAATCAGAGTTACTAATTAAAATAATTAGGTTTTTTTAGTCACTTACAATTAATCCTACTGGTTTAGCTGTGATGAAAAATTTATAAATAATGTATAGGTATCGTTTCGAAGTACTTGCAAAGTTTTGCTGGAACTAAAACAATGTTTGCAAGTATTTTATGACATTAAAACACACATGGAATCAGGAACATCTGAATTGCCAATATTCGTAAAATCCAAATTAAAATAATTTTCATCGTACTTCCGTTTTGGTCTGTTCATAGAGACACTTGCTCTTTAATATTAGATTTTGAGGAAACCACAGTTTATGGATCATTTTCTTCTTCAATGATAGACGTATGTATGTATCAATAGAAGTACTTCGCCTTCGTTTTGTTGAAGTTCTTGCTTTCAATCGAAAATCTATGGATAGTTTTTGAATAATATTTAAGTTCTGTAATAAGCACAAACTTTTTGCCAAAATGGACAAAATTAATTTATTTATATTTTCGATCAGTGCGTAAAATCAGGATTGGGCGTATAAATCCTGATTTTACGCACTACATTGGTTCCAGGAATGACCCGTAGAATAAAAGTTCGTAAAAAATTACAAACCTTTGCAATACAGACAGACATTGAGAAATCGTGTAAAAAAGTATCAAAAATGTACGTGAAAACTAAAATGGTTGTATGAATTCCCGCAAATAAATCGTATATATCCAAGTGAATTTGTAGGAATAAAACGCGTAAAAAGTGAAAACCGTGCACCGAAAAAATTGCGGTGTAGATTTAATAACGTGTGATTGATTAACAAAAAATTTTAATTCAAAGTCGATCAAATTCTAAGATAAAAAAAAGACAACATGAACTTACTCATAATACTTACCGCAGACTTTTGCCTCCAGCATTTATACACTGATATGTTGAATATTTATGGCTGAATAGATTTGTATTTATTTCGTTCCCACTTTTTACTTTCCACAGTTGATTTAAAACCTTCGGAAAATTATTAGAAACTGTTTAGTTCAAATGCTATCGGGCCTAGATTTTTGAAAGAGATGTTGTGGTTTTTTTACAAAATTAAAAATCTCAACAAACCGAGTTTTTTTCCCTCCACCCCTAAACACTTTTTCATGTACACACAAATTTTTAATATTTTTCGTACATAGGTTTTCCAAATAATGTTAACATCAAGACCGTAGTTGATCTACTGTGCCTTCCTCTAAGATGCTGAGGCAAAATCGAGTATTTTAACGAGCTCGATTATTGCTCTTGGGGTTAGATTGCAGACTTTATTTGGAGAGAGAAGTGTTCCTTCAGTGATTTGCATTCACATATAAGATGCATGAGGCAGGTTCCTTCTTCTTCTTCGCACAATCGACACAGTTCATTGTTTTGCTTATCTTCATCAAGAAGTGACCAGTGACAGTCTGAGCAACTGTCTGCTAAGTCTAATAAGCTGTCGCGTCTGGAGGAGAGAGCGGCCGAAGAATTTCTTCGCCTGTATCATACCGGACGACCTATGCCAAATGAGATCCAGTTGCCTGTTTTTCCACTTAAGCAATTTCCCCCTAGAGTGGATTTTTGGTAGACCAGATATCGGGTAGGGATCAGTATACGGACATTCAGCTTTGGTTTTAGCCAGTTCGGCCGGATTTTCATTACCGTCCACTTCTTCGAGTCCAGGAACCCAGACCAAGGTTACTTGGTTATCCGGGGACAGTAGTTGGAGTTTCGAGTAGCAACTCCAGACTAGTCGACTCAAAGACCTGAGAGGAAAGTGCTAGAAGCGCATTTTTACTATCTGAATAGATGTAGATGTTGGAGTTCTTGCAGCGCTTTTTTAGGCTTTCATGAGCCTCAACTTCTATAGCATAGACCTCCGCCTGAAAAATTGAAGGTGAGGCACGAAGTAAAATGGATAGTTCCACTCCAGGACCAACCACCCCTATACCTGTTTTGCCATTCTTCTGGGATCCATAAGTATAACAGACTTGGGCCCATCGCGGGAACTGGAGCCCTCTGTCTATCATCTGACTTCTTTCATTAATGCTTACTTGGTAACTTCTTTCAAAGGAAGCTCTTTTGGCAATAGCATCTGTTGGAGCACCTAGCTCGTTAATGATAACCTCTTCGAAGATATAGAAATAACCCACATGGGGGGAAGTGTGATCATCTGGCCATTCCTTTCGAAGCATATTAGCTGTTGCTCTCCTCTGAATAAAGAGGTAAGGTGGCTTTTATCCAAGAATGGTTTCAAGTTTTGGTTGAGGACAAGACGTAAAGGCGCCTGTGGTGCCTAAATATGCCATTATTTGCAAATTATCAAGAGTTCTCCTGACTGTTACCTGCAAGACATTCGCTCCGTAAGAATGTATGGGTCTGACTATGCCTTGAAAAATCCATGAGATCATTTTGGAGTTCAAGCCCCACTTTTTTTCGAAAGGCCTGTAGGATGAGCTGAAAGTCTACATGGCTTTGTTAGTTATTATTTCAAGGTGGGGATTCCAGGTAACCTTGCTGTCTAGCATTACTTCTAGATATTTTGCTTCTTTGCAATATTCTATTGCAACTCCATTTAACTTATGAGATGGAATTTGGAGATTCCTTTTCCTAGTAAAAGAAACTAGCACTGTTTCCCCTGGGTTTATCGATATTTCCATGTTCTGGTACCATCTGGTAACGATGTGAAAAGCAGTTTGCATAAGCTCGGGTAAAACTGATTCAAGCTTTCCTTTAACATAAATGATAATGTCATCAGCAAATCCTTGGGCCTTACAGCCGGCCTCTTGGAGTAAATTTAATAGCTCATTCATAACAAAGAGCCATAGAAGTTGTGATAAAACCCCGCCTCTAGGGGGCTATGATTGTTGCGGATTCGCCGTTTATGGAAGCTGGTATGCAGCGTTTCTCAAGCATATTACTAATTCATCTGACGATGCAGGTGTCTATGCCTCTATCTTCAGATACCCTTTTGATCGAGTCTAAGAGAGTATTGTCGAATGCGTCTTGTATGTCCATGTAGAGTTGAAGGTGCTAATCCCGTTGTTATGATCCTTCGAGAAGGCTTATTGGAGTCGCAAAGATTTTGAGGTACTTCCAATTCCTTCACAGAAGTATCCCCAATTCTCTCTTTTGGATGTCCTGAGCTCTTTATTGTATTTGGTTAGAGATTTTTTATAGGAGAGCTCTCTCTTGCTGAGTGGCCTTAGCTCTGTTGAACTGCTTTCTCAGGATTTTTCTTAATTTACCGAGCTGACTGTTCCACCAAGGAACGTCTTTATTACTTTGGATGGTGGTTATAGGACAGCTCTCTTCGTAAGCTCGAATAAGCGTTGTTTGAAGGTGATCTGCCAGGAGATCCACTTGTTCAATCGATTTGATCCTTCTCGGAAGTCCTATTAGTTCCTCTCGGACCAGGGCCATATATGCTACTCAATCTGTCTTTTGTGGGATTCCTTTGTGTTCCTTCCTCATTTGTAGAGCCTCAACATTGAATCTTATGTACCTATGATCCGATAGTGAGGCTTGGTTGGCCATATGCCAGTTCGTGAACAGTTTAACACCTTGCCTATTGGTGATTGTCAGGTCAAGGACTTCCTGTGTGATTGCATTAACGACGGTGGGTTCTAATCCTCGGTTGCCTCTTTCATTGATATTGCTGCTAATCCAAATTGTACGATGAGCATAGGCATCGCAGCGGATAATCAGTTTCAGATTATTTAAACTGCAGTACTCCACAAAATCTTTCTCTTGGTGGGAGGTCTTGGTCTCGGAAAGTAGGCAGATGCTAAAACAATCTGCTCCTTGCCATTTCGGAGATTTTTGAATTCGATTGACACTGCAGTTAGATCCCTTGTAATGAGTCTGTGCAAGGGAACAGTTACAGTATCCTTGCCGCAAATTATTGCTGTACGCGGTCCGTCGCCATTGGAGCAGTAAAATCTATTAGTTTCCTTCCCGCAAGGGAACCCACAAATTTTGTCGTTGTATGCCCAAAGTTCCTGTATCAGGGCAATATCCCATCCAGATTTGACAAACCTTTCGGATAGAGCTGTATAGGTGCATTTTACTCTGTGGAGGTTAATCTGGACACATTTAATATTTGTAACCTATCATTGTCCGCGGGGCCCAATTGGGGGCATTCTGGAGCTGAATGATTCGGCTTGCTTGAGCTGTTTTTCCAAATTTATTAATATTTTTCAGCTGTAGCTTAAATCAAATTTATTGGTACACGTTTATTTTAACACAAGAATGAAGATTGAGGTAATTTTATTCAGTAGCCCAAAAAACCGGATAAAACCCGTAAGTAGTTTGTTTTATAAAAATCAATTTGTATACCTCTATCGTGATAAAAAGTGAACGATTTATTCCTTTTAATTCTAAAATGCGACAGGATCTAGTAGTTCAAGCGAATACTCGGTTATGTATATATGTGGTAGGGGAAAATTTCAAACCACTAAATTTAGTCGATTCATCGATATTTCTCCAGGCAATTTTTTAGTCGAGTTTTTTCTTCTAAATAATCGAATATGTCGATACGTTTTTCAAATTTTCTACATTACTAGTGGAGATTGCTCAACTAATGGAGATTGCTCATCACTCGACTTTTGAAATGAAGTAGAAGACCTTTAAATGTATTATATATACATTGTACCTTTCCGAATTGTCGCGGAATACCTATTTAGGTTCAGCGGAACATAGTTTGGGAAAACCAGCCCTAGATAGGGAATCCGAAGCTTGTCATTCCGTTTGTAATGCATAATGCAAAATGGATTGAACAACCAGCAAAATATTAAAAGTTAAACTCGAGAAGGCGTGCACTTAAATAGCTGGAATTTTGCATACAGGTTTTACAAAAAAAAAGTAAATTTAAATTCAAAAATGGAACAAATCGGGTAACTCGTTCGTGGGGTTGCCATTTAAAAATTTAAATTTTCACTATATATTTGGACACTGCTTGAAACGCGTTCACGTAGCGTGCTGAAATTTTGTACATAGCTTTTATATAAAATTATTAAACATTGTTTCAAAAATGCGCTACCCCTTCGTGCGGTTGGCATATAATAATGTAGGGTTTTTACGTATACTGTAAAAACTATCAGTCCTAGACCCTTTTATTGTACTGAAAAGTTCTTCAGAATATAAAATCCTATGAAATTGGTTATAATCATTTTTTCCGGTAGAAAAGTTTTCTAAATTATGCAGGATCAAGTTCCCTATCAACTGACATCATTACTTTCTCTCCGACAATGGTGAAAACTTGCAGAAAAAATCGAGGAAAATTCATGTAAAACGCTTTTCCGGTGTTTTTCCGACCAAGGAAGCGTTTGAGCGTTTTGCAACCTAAGACAAAGTTGTAGAGCGAAATGAGTTGCATAAAGTTGCTTTTGTGGAAAACTCCATGGAAAACCCGGAAAAGCGGGAAAATCATCGGAAAAAATTTCATCGATATGATTAGTGATAAATCTGTTTCAGGAAAAATGCAGAATTTTCCAATTTTTCTGGAAAATTTCAGAAAATTTCCGGAATTTTACGACTTTTCCGGAAAATTTTCCGACAAAAAAGTTTTATGAGCTATGCGGAATAATTTTTTTCGGTCCTACAGGCATCAATACTTTCTCTTCAACAATCATGAAAACTTGCATGAAAAATCGAGGAAAATTAATGTAAATTTTTAAAAAAATTTCATAGTAATAGGAAAAGTCTGTGGAGAACATGGAAAATCGGGGAAATTCATGTTATATGGGATCAAGTTGAAATACAGCTAAAAAGCGTTGTTTAAAACATAATTTGAATTTCAGAAAACCGTTGCAGTACTTCAATGATTTGATACTCGAATAAATTTTTTGAAAAACTGGTAAATCAGTGTCTTTTCAGCCGTCATAAAATTGTTTTAAAATATCTCCCTGCAAGCACGTTATAAAAATTTAATTAACGTGAAAAAGGCAGAAAATAAATTAAGTAAAAAACGAGTTTTCAAACAAAACGCATGAAAAAGTAGAAAATAAACTTTTCTTCACACACAGAGGTGGACTCAGATTTTATTCGCTGACAATCACCGATATATTTCAGTATGATCAATCAGAGGTAATAAGTGATTTGATTCATGAAGAGAAAGAATATTCAAGAGAAATGTCCCAATCAAAAAATCAGTTTTGTTTGAAAACTCGTTTTTACTAATTTTATTAATATTCCGACTGCGTTCTACATCAACCTTCTCTCTGTTTTCTTATGTGACTTTAAGAATCTTTGTAATTTACCAGATTCGGGAATTCAGAAAATAATTACAGGCGTTATAATTCATTATTTTCTAGCATATCTAATGTCTCTTAAAAGAACAGCGTCGGGGAATGGTCTTCAACCATTATTGTTCCATTTTTCAAAGAGAGAACTGTCGGGCAAAACTTTTGTGAAAACCGGTTTTTCCGAAATATTGAGTTAGTTGGTTCCAAAGTTGTTGCTGTAATCCTATGCTGTGGTTCCAAAGTTGTTGCTGTAATGCTATGATATTTCAACGCACGTGCTTCTGTTTACTTTCGTCTTGCTCTGAACTGTGGGAGAAACTCTGCTGGGTTCTCAGATATTTTCGGGAAAAATGAATATTTTATTTCACAGAAATTTGCATCTCTTTCAGCACATTGGTCAAATCGAAATTTATCTTTTTATTAAAAAATATAAGATAGTGTGATCTGATGTACATTATTACCCGAATGATAAGATCTTCAAAATCCTTTCAAACTATTCAAGAAGATCTTATCATTCGGATAATCCTACGTCAAAGATAACATAATAATAAGTTAGCATAGTAATATCATATACTTTCGTCTTTTGGATGAATGGGGGAAAAGAACTTGGCTATACACTATTGTAGTGCAACTGAGACAACGAGTTAAAAACAAAAATTGAGAGAACATAGGATCAGCCGAATGATAAAATCTTATTGAATACTTTCAAAATCCTTTCAAACTATTCATAATAATGTACATCGGGTCACACTACCTCAATTTTTTTTTAAGAAGAAGACACATTCCGCTGTGGCCAAGGTCATGAAAGGATATGTAAAATTCGATATCCTTTCTTTTCTTCGAAAATGTCGTTTATTTAATAACATATTGTTCATTTTCACTTTGTAGCGCCGAGGCCAACGACGACGAGCCACGTAGTGAAATTCTGACCACATTTTGTTTTGTTTTTGTGTGTTTGTTTTTTAAATCCAAATAATGCATAAAAATTCTACGAAAAAATTTCCAGTCAATTTTTAACATAAAACTCAGGGTTTCCCTATATCAGGCCGAGGCGTACTTATGTTACGTAAAACTACCTTCGTGCCGAAAACAGAGCACGATGTCAAGAATGCACGCTTAAACTGTAACCACAACTGCAGCTGGAGTAACTCCCTATACTATAAGCAAGCAACCGGTTGGTTTCGTTTTCCTTTGCATTTTGTATTGTATTTAATTCATAGATGGACCCTTGGTATCGGTGTTATTTTTCCATTATTGAAATCGAAAGATTGGCTCCGGAAATAACGCCCAACTAAATAACTCCGAAAGTGATAAGTGAAATAAGACCCGAAAGTTCCATATAAATTTTAAAGTATCACATGTGAAATAATGTTCGAAAGCTTTTGGGTCTTATTTGACACTTTTGGGTTTTATTTCACTTATCGGTTTTGGGGCGCTATTTCTTAATGATATAAAATCCAAAATTCGTAAATGAAATAAACCCCATGAAACGAAATTTATCCTGATGAAATAATGGCCAAAAATCATTTCAGAAAATGAAGGGTATAATTCCCAACGATGTGTGTAAAGTAAGAACGCGTCGCCCGAGGCGGGCGGGTAGGTGCAGCGGCAGGGCGCCCCCGCGCATTGATATTCGATTTAAAGTAAGCACTCGTCGCGCGCTCTTACTTTACCGACCCTCCCTCCCTCCAACCACGCGCGACGCATTCTTACTTTAAATCGAATATCAATGCGAAAACGTGTCGTCCCAACACAAGAAAGCGCCGCTCCAACCTCCTTCCCCACTCTCACGACGCTTTCTTACTTTACACACATCATTATAAATATTTTGGGCTTTATTTCATTTGCTTGTTCTCTCTCTTGATCTGAATTTTGAGCTTTGGTTCACTTTTTTGTTGGCACTTTTTTCACCTACTTTGGGTTTTATTTTGCATTTGTTTTCGGGCCTTATTTCGGGGCTTTGAACTGCCCCGTTTCACCTTGGGTAGTCTAATATTTTCCATGGTTGCAAAAATGAATTGTAGTGCAGTTGAATGAATCGAATCGCATCATAAGTGGCTTGTCCATATTTTCTCATAATTTCACTTGCTGCCCAACTTTCTTGCACAAATTTCCTGGTACAGGTTATCTGCAAAATAAATAGTTTACCCCTCTTCGACATGCTCATCACTTGCGCTCCTAAATTCATTGCCATCGGACGTGGAACAAGCTGTTTCCTGTATGCTACCGACAAAAATAAAAAAGTCCCGTTTTCTTATTTGTTCTTGCAATAGTGAAAAGTATGTGGGTTGAACCATTAAGACTTATGTAATTGTGATTTATTTATAGTATATCAGGATAACTGTTTTTTGTTATTAGTATTGTGTACTGTTAACTGAGATGATATTTAATGTATGTTTTTAAATAATATTTTTTCCAAACACAAGTTAAGGGGTAAAATGGGGTATAATGCAAAGGCAACATGGGGTATAATGCAAGGGGCAATATTGGGTTTTGTTCAAGGGCCAAAATGGGGTATATTGTAAGGTGCAAAATGGTTTATACTGAAAGGGGCAAAATCTGGTCCTTTTTGCTGAGTAGTTTGGGACATAATGGGGTACCATTATTTATCCCTTTGCATGGGTTTACTTTAGCTCTATTAATTAACTCCATGTGTAGTACTATTGAACTTGTTGCGACATTAGTGCATCTTTCAGGAACTGTACTTTGTATATTTCGCGCTGTATTGACCTGAATATTAGGGACTCTTCCACATTCTACTTTTCTCAAATTGCACTTTAAGCTGTTTGTAAGTATCAGTAAAAGGCATAAAAAGTGAAAATTAAAATAAACTTAGTTCTGTTTCAGTTCGCTGTTGAAGTAACGTATTGTCAGCACAGTCAGTGTCATTATAAACTAGATATCTGGACAGAGGAACAATTGTTCAAAATACCAGGAAGGTCTTGAACTGGCCTTATAGGGAGCTATATCAGAAGGTAAAATGGAGCTGGACTCATAGGAATTAGTTCCTGTCACTTCTTTGTACTATGGAGAGCTAGGTCACAGAACATCAGACGTGATCCATGGGGGATAGGTTCAATTTATCCACAAAATAAATGTAATCCATGTCAGATGGTGCGCCACTACAAACTGATGACCACTTGGCAGGAGTGGTCACAAAACTCGATGAAAAGTGCAATAGACGCCTGTATAACTGGTGTTATGGGCTACAAGAAAGCAACTCAAAGTTTTGGTGTACCTCAAACAACTCTGGGAGACAAGAGAAAAACCAGATAGTTCAGCGGGACAGAAAGGAATGGGTAATTTCAAGGCTGTTTTTAGTCGGGATCACGAGGAAGAATTGGTCATTTATATAAAAGAAATGGAACAACGTTTGTTTGGCTTAAATTTATATGTATGGTATGATGTAAGATATTTAGCCTATCAGTTAACTACAACGAACAGAATAAAACACCATTTCAACGAAGGGGCAGGTATGGCGGGTGAACGATGGCTCTACGGTTCTCTTAAACGACTTCCGGACTTATCCTATAGGAAACCTGAACTCACTTTGTTTGCTCGTTCTCTGGGTTTCAACAATTTTTCACGTTACTTCAAAGGCCGATCGCCGAGAACAGATTAACAGCGGAGAAAATCTTCTACGTCCACTGTCCCAAAGAGTCACAGTAAGGTTATCGCAACCAAAGGAAAACGTCAAGTTGGCACGGTAATATCAGCTGAAAGGGGAAAGCTGCTGACAACTGTCCTATGTTTTAGTGTCAGTGAAAGTTATATGCCCTAATGATGATTTTCCCTAGAAAACGTATTCATCCAGATTTGATGGATGATGCTACCCCTGGATCCTGGGCTGAATGTCATGAAAGTGGATAGATCCAAACAGATCTGTTTCTCAAACGGTTTAAGCGTTTCATCCTATTTACAAGTTCGTCCAAAATCTCTCCCATTCTTCTTCTATTGGACGGACATGCGGCGCTTACAAGATCTTAAACTGATAAAAATTGCAACGGAACATGGTTGCTGCACTGCACTGCAGCCTCTTGTCCTTTATTAATCCTCTAAATACTTATTACTCTTCACAAGTTAAGTCATTTCTTAGGTGACATCCAGATCGTGTTGTAACCCAGACAGGAATCTGACAACTGAACGCCAATATTTTTACCCATGTGGATTTTATGCCATCTGAAACTACAAACACCGAAGAAATTACAATAACTGATGACGCAGAACGAATCAAGCAACAGGAATTATTAAATACTTCAGAGTACATCAGAAGTGCGAACAAAATCAGAATACTTACCGTATTTGCAAGTTGCCACTAAAATAAATTTGTCTCCCCAACCTGGTAGTTCATTTTGGTCTGACCATGCTTTGCTTTCAGAGTCAAATACACTTGTGTTATCTAGGACGACAACAACAATCCAAGATAAATCCACAAATGCGATAGGACCATTCAGTCTTAGATCACCGCAACAAATAATGCCCATACCAAAAGCAATGAGGATAAAACTGAGAGTTAGTCGAGAAAGTGGCTATTATAAAAGAGTCGCATTATAAAAACGAACTGGCTTTGTGCCAAATGAAGAAGATAAAGGTAGAAAAACAAAATTTAAATTTGGAAGGAGTAAAGGTGAAGCACCTCTTATTAAAAAGAAAACTGCAGACAAACAAACAAAAAAACAGAAAGAGAAAGGCCTCTAAGTCTTCATTGTAAAAGGAATTTGATCCGGCATGTCTCTATTGTGCGCTATAGTTGACGATAATAGGCTATGAGGCATTTGACTTATGTTCCTTGTGCAAGCCTGAAAAACGATTTTAAAACGAAATCAAACCACTTTTTGCATCAACGTAAACCCCATTATACCTCAGGTGTGAGACAAAACGGGGTAAATGACTTATTTTTTTTATTGATATTATTATTTGAAAAGACTCTATTTGTTTTGTCCCTTATTTAGACTAAGGGCGGATCCGAATCCAAGTCTTCATCTTCGTCTTCGTCTTGTTAGTACAGCTAGTGACGTAACATCAAGTCAAGCTCTATCCGAATCCATGTCTATGCCACCGAACTTTGCTACTTTGTATAACAGTTTAGACATTTGGTTAGCTTGATCATCGAGTCAAGGTTCGAGTTGACTATTTTAAATAGACAACATATTTTGCGGTTTTATTTATTCGCTGGCTATCGAGATCAAGCTAAGCAAACGAATTCGGATAGGTTAGCTTCGTCTTGAGCTTGATTGCATTTATTTTGACATTTTGGCGGACGCGGAAAAAGTGAAGTGTAAATATTGTGCATTTTTTACTGTTTTCCTTCAATTCTTCTGTGCAAAATAAGCAGATATATATGTATGTACCAATTAGAGATAATTGTAACACATTTTTATTTCAAATTTAATTTAATTTTAAATCATAAATAATAATATTATAATTAATTACATTTATTAATTATGACAAACAGTGGAAACTGGCTCTAAACGTCAAATATCAAGCTAAGCACACGAATTCGGACAGGTTAGCTTCATCTTCGTCTAACTATTATAATAGCTGAGCTTGTTGTATTACGTCACTAGCTGTACTAATAAGACGAAGACTTGGATTCGGATCCGCCCTAAATTGTTAACTGGTAATATAATAGTTTAACTCATTTATAGTGCTAATTTTTCGAGGAAGATCCCGTTATGCCCCGTGTTCTGAAACACAACACATAATCATCCACACCGCTTAACGAAGAAACTTTTTAGTACCGTATTAAAGTACTACGGTGGGTATTCTTTTCTTGATTTGCCGTTGTATTTGTACATATAAAGGGTTTTCCAATAAGAGGTGTTATTTTAATTAGCCCACTCTTTCGGTAGATGTCACCTTTGGAGCTGTCATTTTTTGACATTTGACAAGCAGAAACTACGCCATTAACAAAAATGGAACGATACACGATTCAGCAACGCATTGAAATTATTAAAATTCACTATAAAAATGGTGAAAATGTGGCAGAGACGGTTCGTAAAACTCGAACATCTTTGGGTCGTCGTGAAGCACCTTGTCGAACCGCAATACAGAAATTGGTAGAAAAATTCGAGCTGTCGGGACAAGTTAGTAATGTGATGAATAAAACCCGTGCACGTCGCTCAAGAACAGCCGAGGATATTGCTGCTGTAGCCGAAAGTGTTGAAGAAAACCCAGGTTTGTCCATTCCTCGTCGTTCTTTGGAATTAGGCATTCCACAAACGTCATTACACCGTATTTTGCATAAAGATTTGGGTCTTAAGGCTTATAAAGTTCAGTTAACAGAAGAACTCAAGCCGGCCGATCTTCAACAACGTTGAGTCTTTGCTGATTGGGTCCTTGAAATGCATGAAAATGATCCGGAATTCCATCGAAAACTCATCTTGAGTGATGAGGCCAATTTCCACCTCGATGGCTTCGTCAACAAGCAAAATTGTCGCATCTGGGGCTCAGAAAACCCAAGAGTTATTGTTGAAAAGCCCCCCTACCCTCAACGTGTGACTGTTTGGTGCGGTTTATGGTCCCGCGGGGTCATTGGACCTTACTTTTTCGAAAATGAGGCTGGAGCAACAGTTACGGTGAATGGATTGCGCTATCGACAGATGATTAAAGATCTTTTATGGCCGGAATTGGATGGTATTGATCTGGACAACGTTTACTTTCAAAAAGTTGGCGCTACGTGCCATACAAGCAACGAAACCATTGATCTTTTACGGGAAAAGTTTCCGGACCGTGTTATCTCTCGAAGAGGTGATCACAATTGGCCACCGAGATCTTGTGACTTAACACCTTGCGACTTCTTCCTTTGGGGCCACGTGAAAGAGAAGGTCTACGCCAACAGCCCAGCGTCGATTCAAGACCTCAAAGATGGAATTGGTGAGGCTATCGAGGACATAGGGCAGCCACTTTGCGATTTGGTTATGGAAAATTTCATGAAAAGGATATGGTCCTGTAGGTGTGGTTGTGGTGGTCATTTGGCTGATGTTATTTGCCATTATTAACGGCATACCTTCCTCTTTATAAATAAATAATAATAAAAATAATAAATAAAGATCCGATCAGTTATGTCAAAAAATGGCATTTTTCTATGAATATCAAAATAACACCTCTTATTGGAAAACCCTTTATTTCAGTTATGTAATGACATTTCATTTGAACTGAGAGCTGCATTTTTTCATGGACATTACATAGATCAGCTGATTCATAATTAGGGAAGGTGCTGTCCCTGGATACCTATTTTAAAATAGTATTTTTTTTACAAAACTAATGAAACAAATATTAAGCAACCGATAGTTATAGATTAGACAATATTTCTAATAATAATCGAATATGCAGTTAAAAATTTATATTTCAGGATATATGAAAGTCCTGATTTCGGTTTAAGATTCAACATGCAGCTGTACCATGGACAGTGGGGTATTTTACCTTGAACATTTGTAATTTACTAAGAAGAAATGATGGTTAAATTAAATAACACTCTTTATTCAACTAAGAATAACAATATTCGCAAAGCAGATTACGAAACCAAAACTTGCTATAGATATATATATTTATTTTATTATTATGACTTTATTTTACATGTCCGTGGTACATATGTTTGAAGTGTCCAAGATACGTACGCCTTGCCAAAGAAACAAAACTGCCTGTAAAATATTTTAAGGTGCACAATTCGCCACTTGAAGCACAATTTATAATCGTAAATATAAACAAGTTTTATCTGAGCTGGAGTCCAAAAATATAGGAAGAATAGAAATCTAACACTTTAAATTCTTTATCACTGGAAAATATTTCTTTTTTCACCAATTTTTGTTTTCATCGCAAATACTGCATAACAAACTAATTCCGAGAGTAATGTAAGTGTCATTTGTTGATTAGTAAAATCGAGTGTGTTTATGTAGGTATGAAATAACCAAGTCAAACACATATCCAAGGTACAGCATCTTCTCCTATACATAATAAAGTTACGTCAGGCGCGTATACAGAGGTGGGGACGTCACGGGGGTCACGGAAGTCATGACCCCATCAAAGCGCCACTAACCTTCACGGTTAATTGAACGAGCGAGCTGTAAAAGGATGATTTTAGTATGGTACGGTTTGGTTTGTATGGTTTGTTTGTCTTCTCATGAGTAGTAATAGTGGATTGGGTATAATAGTCATTCGTTCGTAGCTCTTCGTCTTTTAAACATGTACAAATTTTTTCGAATTTTCTTGCGTTTTTATATCGTTTCGAAAAGTCATCTATCATACCTATCACAGGATAGTAAGTAATTTTGAAATGCATATTTATTTTAGTATTTAATTGCTTAGAAAATCGCACGTAATGCTCAGCAGCTAGTTATGAAGATACTCTATATGAAAAAGCACACAATTTCGAGTTTAAAAAGTGTTATTGTTTCTAAGAAATTGGTCAGCAATTTACCTATCTGGTTTTCCAACGATTGACGGTTGCGGGAAATTCGCTTTCAAAGCAGGTAGTCGAAAAATTGGGAGTACAATCGCAACGATAAGCGGTGAGCGGCGATTGTGAAAGAACACGATACTGACATTTCATTTGTATTTTGTTTTTATCAAGATAATTAAATAAATGTTTTTCCAATAAGAGGTGTTATTTTGATATTCAAAGCACAATGCCATTTTTTGCGATAAATGATCGGATCTTTATTTCATTATAAAGAAGAAGGTATGCCGTTTATAATGGAAAATAACATCAGCCAAATGACCACCACGACCACGCCTACAGGACCATATCCTTTTCATGAAATTTTCCACAACCAAATCGCAAAGTGGCTGCCCTGTGTCCTCGATAGCCTCACGAATTCCATCTTTGAGGTCTTGAATCGACGCTGGGCTGCTGGCGTAGACCTTCTCTTTCACGTGGCCCCAAAGGAAGAAGTCGCAAGGAGTTAAGTCACAAGATCTCGGTGGCCAATTGTGATCACCTCTTCGAGAGATAACACGGTCCGGAAACTTTTCCCGTAAAAGATCAATGGTTTCGTTGCTTGTATGGCACGTAGCGCCATCTTTTTGAAAGTAAACGTTGTCGAGATCAATACCATCCAATTCCGGCCATAAAAAATCATTAATCATCTGTCGATAGCGCAATCCATTCACCGTAACTGTTGCTCCAGCCTCAGTTTTGAAAAAGTAAGGTCCACTGACCCCGCGGGACCATAAACCGCACCAAACAGTCACACGTTGAGGATAGAGAGGCTTTTCAAGCCATCGAGGTGGAAATGGGCCTCATCACTCAATATGAGTTTTCGATGGAATTCCGGATCATTTTCATGCATTTCAAAGACCCAATCAGCAAAGACTCGACGTTGTTGATGTTCGGCCGGCTTGATTTCTTGTATTAACTGAACTTTATAAGCATTAAGACCCAAATCTTTATGCAAAATACGGTGTAATGACGTTTGTGGAATGCCTAATTCCAAAGAACGACGAGGAATGGACAAACCTGGGTTTTCTTCAACACTTTCGGCTACAGCAGCAACATTCTCGGCTGTTCTTGAGCGACGTGCACGGGTTTTATTCTTCACATCACTAACTTGTCCCGACAGCTCGAATTTTTCTACTAATTTCTGTATTGCGGTCTGACAAGGTGCTTCACGACGACCCAAAAATGTTCGAGTTTTACGAACCGTCTCTGCTACATTTTTACCATTTTTATAGTGAATTTTAATAATTTCAATGCGTTGTTGTATCGTTCCATTTTTATTAATGTCGTAGTTTCTACTTGTCAAATGTCAAAAAATGACAGCTCCAAAAGTGACATCTACCGAAATAGCGGGCTAATTAAAATAACACCTCTTATTGGAAAACCCTTTATTATTTTGAAAGACTTGCAATGGACCAAAGTGTGGAGAGGAAAAGCTTAAAATACAGAAATTAATTAAATTAAGCGCTTTGAAATATCCATCCAAACCACGTATTTTTTGTCCACTGCCTGTCTTGCAAATCATAAATTATTTTATGATTTCGCTCTTCCTCAATCAATATTTGATCAAAATCGTTGTTTTGAAATTGACGTGACGTTTTACAACCTTGACAAAAGTAAATGCCACAACAATTTCATTAGTTTGATTTTGTTGGTAGTACTGCAGCTACGTCGGCAAAATTAGAAATTGTTCAATCCCGAGGGGTAACTTCGTCTACCGCTGACTGTCACCCGCCGTAATGTGGGCATTTGCATAAGATGCTGTGCTTTTAGAAGTTTGCCAGCGGCATTTTGTTTTATGGCTCTTCCAGTAGAAACCTGGTTCCATGCAATCAACGTCTAGCCACCCCTTGATTTTTCATAGCGACACTGATGCAAGCCTGAGTGGTTCAAAATTTTTACCTTCGTAGGTAAGCATTAAAGTTTTCTTAGAAATACACTTGCAAATTATTTTTAAGAATTTGAACCGATAACTGTCCAAACCAATTGGTGCATTGACTCTTTCGGACAGGGGCACAAAGTTTTCTTGGATGAGTTAAGGCTTAAACAGAATTGCGACGATAGAGCGATAGAGCGACAGACGACAATGAAAAATTTTCAGCGAAACAGGCAGTCGAAAACATTGGAACACAATTGCAACGACAGGCGATGAGCGACGATAGTGAAAGAAGAAGATATTGAAATTTCATTTATTAAATGTTTCGAGCGTTTTAAAAGGAGATTTTTATCACGAATATTTTATATTATATTGAAAGAAATGCAATGAACCAAAGTGTGGAAAAAAACTGAAAATGCGGAAATTAAGTAAATTAAACGCTTTGAAATATCCATCCAACCCATGCCTTTTTTGTCCACTTGTCTTGCCTGTCTTGTAAACTATAAATTATTTTATGGATATCGCATTTCCTCGATCAATTTTTCCTCAAAGCTCATTATTTTAAAATTACCGCGGCGTGCTACCCACCTAAAAAAGACAAAAGTGAATGCCACAACAATTTCATTCGATTAATTTTGTTAGTAGGACTGCAGCGACGACGGCAAAATTAGAAACTGATCAACCCTGACGAAAATATCGTCGATCGTTCAACGTCGCTCGTCGCAATTTGGTGCATTCGCATAAGATGCTGTGTTTTTAGAAGTTTGACAGCGATATATCGTCGTCGTTTGTCGTCTGTCGTCGCAATTGTGTTTAAGTCTTTATATTGATTCAGATGCCTTGGCTGATTTGGGTCCCTAAAGATATTTATGTGCGTTGGCAAGCATACATACATTTTGTTCTTAGAAATTTAATTGAACATTTTTCTTTCGAATTTTTATATACTAATGGCTAATTGGCTGAAAACGATCAGTTGGATTGATGCCACTAAAATTAATTCTAAAATTTTCTTCACAATTTTTACGGCACGACTATAAAAATAAAACCATTGGCTTTCCTCTTCCTTCCTCTTTGCTTGAACTTTCGTATTAATTCAAGTAGTCTTGTTTAATTTAACTTCACGTTTACTTTTAAGTTATAGGAGAATAATAAACTAGCTACATTAGTTAGCGATGGAGGTAGAAATAGTAGCGAAAGTGGAAAGCAGAATACTGATTAAACCAGGGGTGGCCAACCTTTCAGCTTCCCTGGGCCACATTGGAAATAGACGAGTTATATTGGGCCACACATAAAATATACGAACCCTGAAGATAACTAATGAACAAAAACGAAGAATATACATACTTAGTTAACAATTTTAAGAAATTAAAGCTTAATTAATTCATAAATTTTTAATTATAAAATTAAAGAAATAGCAACATGAAATTGATGTGATATCTGACATTGTTTTTAATACAATAATACTTCGATATTTTGCGATCGAAGTTGTTGCAACTCTTAGTGAGTTCTCAAGGTGCTCATAAGTTATTTTGCTCATATTTTTATTCTTTGTGTGCTTCATATTAGAAAATAGCTGCTCGCAAATGTAGGCGCTTCCAAATAGCGATGGCATGAATTGTTAAGCAAGAGGTACTTTTCTCTGGGAAGATAATTCTTATAAAATTCCAGTAAAGAGAAATTATTAAATTTTTCTTAAAGTTGAACATCAGATTGCAGCTCTAGCCATTTCATTTGAAATTTTGCTGGTAAGTTTATGTCGACTAAAACTAGAGTCGCAAATATGTCAAAAAATTGATGATTTTTTTGGAAATCTTGCAATCTTTTCTCAGATTCCTGTATCAAATCAAGTTTGCATATTTTTCGTTACTCTCAGGACAGTGTTTGGCCAACGTTTCAAAATACATAAAATTATTTTCTTGAATTTGTGAGTACCATAGTTTCATTTCGAAAGTCGTTATAGTTTGAGGCATAGTATTATGAGTTGTTTTTTCACTTTGAAGACGCAAATTTAGCTCATTTAAATGAGCTGTCAAGTCTACTAAAAAAGGAAAATCTGTAAGCCTGTTTTCATCACCAAGTTCTGGCACTAATTTTATTCTTGATTCCATAAATGACTTGATTTCAAAAATCTTTTCAACATTTTACCCCGACTTAACCATCTTACTTCCGAAAAATAAATAATGTGCCCAACGTCTTCAGTGTCAGTTTGACTAAGTACAATTGCACATTGAAAACTTTCTTTGCGCAATTGTACATTTATTATGTCGAAAAGTAACTATACCCATGGAAATTTTATATACATAGATAAAGAAAATGTTTTATAAAATTAATTGAGAAAGAATTTAAGTATATGATTTTTTTTGGGCCGCATTCAAAGCGGTCCTGGACCACATGCGGCCCATGGGCCGCGGGTTGAACTAGCCTGGATTAGACCATTGATAACTTTTTTTCAGAAGCAATCAAGATAAGTTAAGTTCCCATCAAACGAACTAGCCAGTGACATATTCTTCTATTCCTATTCCTTTGGATCTGACTCAAGGTGCAAGTTTTCACTCTCATTTACTTCACCCGTGACAGAATCGGTTGCGTCACATCTATTTATACAATCTTTGCACGAGAAGGAGTATCTGGACATGAGTCCTTAATGTCTGTTCACTCTGAGATCGACAGTGATATGGATAATATTTTCGACAGGTTTTCCAAATCAAGCCGAATATTGGGTTTTGTGATATCTTATATATGACAAAAAAACAAAAATTTAAAAGCGACTACTTCCGGCTTTTTCCTTCCTCCTCGAACATTTTAGTTGTGATCCCCCCGGCTATAGGTCTGGATACGCGCCTGGGTTACGTTTGCATCTGTGGTAGGTACTATCAAAATAAAAAAAAAATTGAACTTCACAAGAGATTTTAATATAGCAAATCATCAGTTTTGGTAGCAGATAATAAATTGAATAGGTACAAAACATATTTTTTTCAAAAGAAGCATTGACGGTACGCTTTTTTTACCATAGAATAATAGCATCTAGTATGCATCTGCCTCCACCCGGAAAAATTTCAACGTAGTCTCAACAAAAGTCTCAAGAAGTTTCCTTTTAATATTTTTTCCTTCAATAAAATATTTTTAAAAACACGTATTCATCATTATTCCATTTTTCATAGCTATCAGACAATGATGGCAATTTTCTTCAATAATGTATGCAAAAGCTCCAATTTTTATCGGAACTACGACATCGAATATCCAAAGACTTGACGTATTATAGTTCTCCTTGACAACTAATTGCTTGGATGTGTCTGTGCAGTATGGGTAGAAAACCAGAGATAAAAAAAAGGAAATTAGATTCATAATGGAATATTTTGTCTAAGGAACATGTTCAGATGAAGTTTGCAAGAATAGTGCCACTTTAGAGTTATGTTAGCAATAACGAATGGAATAAGAAACGTTCGGTGTTGTTATTATAAATAAGGATATTATTCAGAGGACACGGGAATTCTCTTTTATTCTTTTATTGTAATGAAGACGGTGTTAAAACAATTTTTTATTGGTGTAAAGAAAAGACCCCAGTGACGACTTTGGAAACTAATTTTAATTACACAAATACTTTTATTTTTTTATTCTTATGTTATATAGGTATTTTAATAATCACCCAGCTATTGATTTTCATCAAGTTTTTACTTTATCCAATATTTGAATACCAATAAATTTATTCATGTTGTTATGTAACGGTCTGGGATTTCATCGGCGAGCGTATACTATCAAGAGATATCTCTTGAACAGCTCTTAAATAGAAAGAGATTACCCATCAGAGTAGGCGTCATTTGAAATAAAAAGATGCAAATTTTGAAAGAAAGAAAATTAAGAAAATTGAGCATGTGGGTGACAAAGGGAAATAGTGTACTTGGTTTTTTCTGAAGAAAAAATGTTGACATTTTCCAATAATCAAGCAAGTTGTTTTTTAGTTACTGTAATTGTTCACTGATGTATTTTATGGCAGCAATACATCCAAGCCTCGAGGCTTCCTAGAGGAGTTGTCAAAATTTCCAACACTGGTTTTTAAATTATGTAACACAAAACCAAGCTAACAGCTAACCAAGCTAACAACTAGCCTCACGGCTTAGCTGCAAGGTGCGCACCGATAGTATCATTTTGTTTATAATTCTCTGAGGCAAATCTTGAGGCGAGCTGCGAGGAAGCCTGAGAGAGGCCAGGCCTGAGGCTTGCTTGGATGTGTTTCTGACTTTACACACTGGCGAATAAGGCGATTCATCTTGGACTTGCTCCCTTCCAACCGTTCACAAATTGAAAGGAATAAATCTTCAGAGCTTCTCTGAGTAATCTGAACTAAATAAAATTTTGCTTTAAGATTTTCGCAAAATAGCTTTCAGGAAACTATCGTTTATTTATTTCGTGATGTGTGATAGCTAACCTTTCTTACTGAAGCGGTAAATCCACTGACATATATAATATGAACTTTCACGTGGGGACAATTTTGTTTGTCGTAAAAAGTTCTTATGTTGGCAACATTGAAAAAATTATTGGCGGGAAGTTGAAAAAGTCAACGCGCAGCTAGAAAAGTGATTTTAATAAAACCTTTCGAATATCTGCAGCATATCTAATGAATATATTCGATTTGATAAAACACTTCACTTTTAATCAGTAGTAACCCTAAATAATTAATTTAAAAACATTTATTTAGAGGAACCCACTTATTTATGTTTTGTTTACAGTTCTCTCTCAGTTGGTACTTGGTGCTTAGACCACTTTCTGCAGTGTATTTCTATGGACGTAGTCAGACCATATTATACTATACATGTCAGTGGGTAAATATCATAAAAGTTCCAGTATAATTCAATGAATCACTTCTCCCTGCGAAAAAGAAAATCTAAACATTTCGATAATTTCAATTCCGCAATCATGCACAGATGACTATGTAGCGGGGTAACCCAGAATTTGTCTAATATATTGAAATTTTGTCTATATCAATGGACAGCGATCCATTATGGACAGAGATAAATAATAGATCCCCAGATGGTAATAACAATTTTCATAAACAGCTGTACCGTTGTTTTATTATTTTCGGAATTGTAATCAGTTTTCGCCGAATTGTCTACAGCGATAAAAGTTCAGAAAATATTTTGGTGCAATATTGTCAGTGAGCTTTTCAGTTTGAGGGTTAAACAGTTTTTTGTATTACTTGAATCGCCGATTGAATAGAAGGAGAAATTATAACAGCTGGACTTCGGACTTAGCGCTTATGACTTACTGATGTTGTAGGTACAAATTGATATACTGGATCTTTAAACAACATAATTATGCTCACGAGATATGATTGAGTGCTCTGTCGGTCTATAGGTTGTTACGTAAGAAGGTGATTATATGTATAAAGATCGGGGTTTCCTCGATACGTTTTCTTTTATTTCGGTGTTTCTGGTGATTGGATAAGTGATACATTTTTGTTTTTGGTTATTCAGATGGTTACCCTTGACAGCAAAAATCTGCGTAAGAGTAACAACTTCTTAATTGCGATAGGAATTTCTATAATGAAATGGTAGATTAAGAATTTTAACCCATTTTCAAACTGTATAAAAATGGTTACTTAAGATAAAGTCTGTCGTCTTCTTAGATTCGAAATGAAAACTGGTTATGATGGTGCGTTTTTAGAAAAAATTACGAATCAACTTTGTTTGGCCATAAATTCAGAATGTAGACTACCATTGGAAAGCTGCAAGGGTTATCTGTCTGACGATTTTTAAATCATCATCGTAGGATGTAGAGTTCAGGAGTGACATAGTTTAGGGATGATATAAATGAAAAATCTTTAATTTCTCCGTCCTCTTAAATGTCGAATAATTACCTCGCCCTCTCTCGCCGCAATAGTTCGTTTTGTACCTCACCTTCTACTTTAGTGTGAAATTAATAAAGATTACCATGTATTGAAAAAAATATGTATTCACTTTAAAGGGCGTTCCTCATAGACTTGAGAGCAAGTAACTAATTTCTAATTCTGGCAAATTTTGTTTTCCTTATACTATTTAAGAACTCAACTACAGTGACCGTAGGATAGGCTAGCTTATTTATAATATTCTAGGCTGGTCATGATTGACTGAGAGGCATAGGTCAGGCGTGAGTAGTTATATCAAGATGCTACCTTTATCCTTTCTCTTTTTGAGAGTAAACAGCATAGCTATGGAAATATTGATTGTATTGGAAAAGACTCGATTCTACCCTGAAATTTAGTCGACGAGAGTTTACCCTGGGCGCAAATAAAGTCACTAATATTTTCCATTGTTAATATGTAAGATTTAAGTAATGGCGACTCAAAAATTAAAACGTACCATTCATCATGACTTCATATTTATTTCACAAATGGAAGTTATTCCTGCATATTTTTACCCTAGACCAGTATTTCTCAAACTGGGAGCCGCGGCTCCCTAGGGGGCCGTGATGCTCTTACAAGGGGGCGCGAAATATTTAAGTATTTCTTTATTTGAATTTGAATATTTCTAGTTCCGTATTTATTTTCTGTTTAAAAATTTCAAATATTTTTAGGAATAAAGAAAAATTTCTATGAAAAAGTATGTATTTCTAAATTTATTTACTTTTCAAACCCGTTATTTTTTTTTTTTAATTTGATTTCGCAGTATGCTTAGTTACTTAGCAAGATAGAAGTTCATTTTTAAATTTTTAGAGATTTTTAGTAAATAATCATTTGTTTCAACCAACGAGGTAATAACTAAAGGAGATGAAAATGAAGAAATATCATGCAGCCATTTCTAACATGTTGACACTACTATTAGTTAACAATTAGGAGTAAGCGTAAGATCTGTTTCGCGCCCCTTCGGTTATATCACAGTTTTTTCTACGTTAATGCGACAAGCCCAAAGCAAACCAAAATTTTCAACGAAATAAACATGAATTTTATTGCTTCGCACTTTAGTGATGAAAAGTGGGTGTGGTTTACATCATTTTTAGCACTGCTCATGGTCAAACTATATTAACGAGGGAAATATGGAAATGTTCTCTTATCTAAATGAGTTTCTTAGCAATGTAATATTAATCTAAAATACAATTAAAAAAATAATACTAAATCATATTGACGAATTTAAAAAGTACGACTGGGTAAGAATGCCATTTGCTAAAACATTGAAATATGATCATATTACTTTGGTGGATCAGGAAGAATTGATTGATATTAGCTCCGATAATTCTATTTAATTAGAATTTAATGAAAAAGTCTAAAAGAATTTTGCATAAGGCAACAGCAAGAATATTCGTTTATCGCAAAACAAGCATTGATAAATTTAATGCCTTTTGCAATAACTTATCGCAAAACCGTCGAATTAGTGTTTCTCAAATTTCACCGGATATTGATTATTTATGTAAAAATATGCAATCACATCCCCCCCCCCCCCCATTAAATTCTTATTTTGTAAAAAATTTGAGATTATTTTGTTTAAATTTAGTTTTATATAATATAATTTTTGAAATAATTTTGAAGTTTATTTTGCTTGGAAAACTTGACTTAAAAGCATTATTTGTAATAAGAATTTTGCTTAAAAAAATTAATGATTTTACTAGTATCATTTTTAGAAGACTGAATTTTTTCTTCAGTTTTAGAGAGCCGGAATATAAAAAAGTTTGAGAAGCACTGTCCTAGGCGATGATAATCATAGGGTATACTGAGCTTGTAATGCGTAGAAATAATGATGGTAGAGTAAAATGAATTGGGCACCAATGCATAATATTAAAAGTTCTTTTAATTTTTGCATGTCCCTCCGTCCGTTAGTCTGACTGTCTGTTCGTCTGACCGTCTGTTCGTTTGTCTGTCCGTCTATCCGTCTGCCCGTCTGTCCGTCTGCCCGACTGTTTGTCTGTCTGTCTGTTCATCTGTCCGTCCATCCGTCTGTCCGTCTGTCCGTGCGTCCGTCTGACTGTCTGTTCGTCTGACCGTCTGTCCGTCTGTCCGCCTATCCGTTTATCCGTCTGTTCGTCTGTCTATCTGTCCGTCTCTTCGTCGGTCCGTCTTTCCGCCTGCCCGTCTGTCTGTCTGTGTATCTGTCTGTCTGTCTGTCTATCCGCTTGTATGTCTGTCAGACTGTCCGTCAATTTGACTGCACAGAACACCTATTAGTCCATTATTCAGAGAAAAACTTTAGTTTTTGACCAGAGTATTATACAAAGAATGATGGCAAGCCGCGAAGGCAGCAACGCTGTCTGATCTTTCGTCAAAACCTTCAGGAACAACTTTACCAGTTCCTCTACACCTCCACTACATAATAATGGTGAAGTGATTGTTGATTCCCTGGATAAAGGTAATATATTGGCTGCTAGATACGCTTCAAGTTGTAGTCTTCCATCCACTTCATAGACATCTATTGTGCGTCTCTCATGTGGGTGTGTACAAGAGCTAATACACATCTGTACGAGAGATGTATTCAAGATTCTTAAAGAGATAAACGTTTCCAAACTCTAAGGTCCTGATGGTTTCTCGTACGTCTTAATTTAAAACTACCCTTCATCCTTGGTTATGCATATGTGCAAACTATTCTACTTGTCTTATTTGATAGGAACATTTCCAACTGCTGGGGAACTAGCTCACGTTCAGCCTGCTTCTAAGTAAAGAGAGAGTAGCGATCCCTCAAATCATCTCGATCATTTCGAAGGTTTTTGAATCTATCACTAACTCTAAATTAATGAAGTATCCAAGAAACCAATCAACTCATCAAGGAGCGCTAATATGGCTTCCGGATTGGACGATCATCTGCATACCTGCTGATTTTTTATGTGAAAAGTTAGAACCCTAGTCTTCACAATTTTGATGATTCCAAAATTATTGCCTAGATATTTCAAAGTCGTTTATAGAATCATTTTAGCTAAACTTAAAGCACTTGGTCTGTCCCCTCCTCTTCTATTATTGATGGACATTTTTTTACCTGGTGACATAATACTGGTTATATTAGATAGGGTTATATCTGAATATCACCCTATAAATGCCGATACACTCCAGGCCTCTGTTATCTCTGTCATCTCTCTTCCTAATACTCAATAATGATGTACTTTGTTTTACATTAAATTGTAATATTTTTATTTTTATTGTATTTCAATTGTATGTTCAAGCTCAAGTCTAGGCTTAATTTGCCGCTTTATAGTCTTTAAGCTTTAAAGGTAAGCAAGGCAAGGCTATATGCCGCTTTATTGCCTTTGCTTAGGTCAGTTGATCAGGCTGAAGATTGCCGCTTTATGATCAATAGGCTTTTAAGCCGAATTGTGAGAAATGAATATACTCCAATGCAGTAGATAATCAAGTCTGAGTTCTTTATTCGTTTCTTCGTCTTTTATATAATTGGTTTACATAGGTTCTTATGGAAAATCATTCCATAAGCAAGAAATGGCAATTTCAGAAATGAATTGTCCAATAAGCAAATTCATTGCTTTCTTACTTATTGAATGACCTTTTACAATAATAATTCACATCAACTGTTACGACACACATTTTTGTCACCTACTTGACTTACTTGTAAATGGTATCAAATTGCTGATTCTTAAGATTGTAATTTGTTTTGATAGATCGGAAGTAAATTGTATTTCTGTTAATTTTTGTTTTGCAATATGAGATATACTTGTTTACTAGCATGATATGGCGCTTGCACAATAATGTATGTGCGTACAATGATGTGCTCATATCATGCCATTAAGCATTGTGCATTATTATTATTCATGCTATGTATGTACGTTTGTATATACGTGCATATAATGTTAAAAGGTGATTAATTATCTTTTATTAGCGAAATGCGCTTTTCTTTTTGTATGATTATTTTTAGATATTATTATTACATGTATTACATGTGTATACTACAAAATCTTATCTATAGTTTCGACGATGAGAGTACTCATTAGTCTCCGGAAACACCGTTACTTTGGTCAAGCAACCAAATACCGTTACTTTGGTTGCTTGACATTAATATTTCCAGTAAGTTAAGCTAGATATATCATATTTTTTCTGTTGCCAAGGAAGAATTGAAATGTCTTGGATTTCTGAAAGGGTGTAAGAAATATTTCAGCCCGTCTAATCGAGTCCTACTTTATAACAATTTATCATATCGACTCGTTCGAACACCGCCGCAATGTTGGATGTCTTTCGCTTTGTATGGTTACTGCTCTGTTCTAACCTAATCCTCGGTAGATTAATTACTGCACGCACTATTTCTGGTGTCAGCCGCGCTCATTCCGTCCCCCTTCAAAATATTTTGGTCGTACAGTATAGTAAAGTACAGATGCTTTATTTCTCCTGAAATGTGCGAGTGTAGAATAATCTACCATCTTTTCTCTTTCCTCCAGCTTACAATCTGTGAAGGTTCAAGAGTGACAAACAGCTGCACGTCCGCCACTCTCCTCATGTCCGCTAATCCCTTTTCAAAGCACAGCATGGTAGAAAGGATTTTCAGCCATGATGTACTTTGTATTATAGGGTATACCCTCAGTTTGGCTTAATAATGTATAAAAAAAATTCTTTCGTAGGGTTGCCATGCAAATATTTCGTTTCTCTCTATATGTTTGGAGAATCCATCAATGTAGATAATTGAAATATTGTATATGGTGTTTTCATTAAATTGTAAATACAATTTTAAAAATGCACTAAATCTTCCATCCAAAAAGTGAGGCTACTTGCGGAAGCTGTGAAAGCGATCAGTCCTGGACGTTTTAATTTTGTTGAAAAGTTAAGATAAATTAAGAATATAAAATCCTATGAAATTGGTTAATTTTTGCTCTCCGGATTACATATACGGTCTTTCATCTAGGGTATATTATGAGAATTGATCTTAGATTGATTTCTTCCTTGTTTCTTGTTATTAATATCGTAAGTAAAATATTTTATTTCCATTTAGCTCCCTTACAAATAAATTGAAAGACAAAAAAGTGTACAAAGTGAAATTTTTATGCAAAACAATTTGAATGATTTAAATTCACTTTTTATGTAGGCAACTTAATTTTCTTGCCAGAATATATCCGCAAAACATCTCATTCTAAGTAAAAATATAAAAGCGTGTAAGAAAACGTGTTTAAAGCTAAAGAAATTCGAATCTAAAGTTTAAAAAAGTTAACCAGAATAATAAATAATTTTAGTTTTGAAGAGCATTGC
Source organism: Dioctria rufipes (assembly GCA_963924295.1). Lineage (NCBI taxonomy): Eukaryota > Metazoa > Arthropoda > Insecta > Diptera > Asilidae > Dioctria > Dioctria rufipes. The sequence continues at coordinate 61,887,793 of OZ002740.1, read as the reverse complement.
AATTTAAATAATCTAGCTTACGTTCAAAAATTAAGTTTTAGTTTATAGTGCGAAGATTTGAGTTTGAATGTTTGCAGATTAAAAATTGCAAAATAACCTAATATCTGCACGAATATAAGAAGGCGGGACCTTATTTAAAGTAATAAATAAAAAAAGGGGGTCGGGGGAACCCCGACAGAAGTAAAACTTCAAGTGTTGTGTTATTTCACTCACTTTGTATTGAAAAGAGAGAGTAACAGATGCAAATATCCACGTAGTTGTATTATAAAGTTTATTTAAAAAGAGTTAAGCTAAAACTAAAGTAAATTTCATTTTTAAAGAATTGGAAATTATTTAATATAAAAATAAGGGAAAACCTTTGACAGCAATTAAAATACATTTATAATTTGCAGGTATAATTTTAACTATTTTTTTTTTAATCAATTTAATAGACTTTTTTTAACAAAAACACATTATTACAAAAATACGTTATAAAAGAAACATAATATAAAAGTAATCTTGGTTATTCATCACCACATTCAACTATTGATTAATGTAGTTCAGCTCGACGTTTTTCTTCTTTTCTTTTCTTTGTTTGAATGTAAGCTTTCTTGACTTGTTGGAAGAGAATGAAAGTCACTAGATATATTTACTTGTGAGTTTATTTTATCACTGTTATTTAGTTCTTCACTCATCTTGTAATATTTATATTAATAATAATAGTAATAAAAAAAAATTCTGCCGAAACATTTTCTGTAAATTTCTAATAAGAAATGAATACTTATTGCTTAATTGGCGTCTACGCTCATAAAAATTATTAGCCGCCCCCCAAGCACCCATTGCCGTCCAAATCCAAATGCATACTAATTCTGAAGAACATGTAGGGAAGGTCATAAATTTTTCGTATAAATTTATTGAACATTTTTTCCATAGAGTTGTTATGCATTATTGGAAGACGAGAACGGGTGCTCGAACCATTAACAATTTTTATGAGTGTAGACTCGTAGATGAGCAAAAAAGAAGGAGAGTAAACGCCGCGAAGAGGGGGAAGGCCAGATTTTTGTCACTCAGTTCCCCTCTCGCGGCAGTTCACAGCCCAACATAAGATCTTTTACTTAAAAAAACAAAAAACAAAAATTCGTTGACCGTGTTCTAATTTTCTATCTTTTTAAAAATTCCTTCTCACTTCAGGAAAATTCCATCTCACTTCAGGAAAAAAATTCCACCCGATTAAAAAACATTTAAATTTGACTATTTGTCTAACAGTTCACGCATGTACAAATCTTTCTATTCTATAGGAATTTTGTTACGCTGTACTTTTTACGCGCAATTGGTACTCTGGCTAGAGATGGAGAAGGGTTGGGCCTGAAACACCTGTGGGCGACACGTGGTTTTCGAGTCCAAGAACTCAAAATGTAACATTGAGAAACAAAATTTTTAAAAAAATGAAAAATTAGAAAAACCAAGCCCAGTTAATATGCCTATTTTAATCAATATAAATTGGCTTAGGTTTCTGCACGAAACTGGACACGCAGCGAAGCAGACAAATGACTAACCTTACTGACCTTGAAATTTAGCACGCACAAAACTGATACCACCCAATTAATAAAATTGATAAATTTCACAAAAACTCGATAACTTATTCTTGAAACAGAATTTCTTAAAAAAAAAAAAAAAATGGAGTACTCAACTTAATTGTTTTCAATGAGGGTTTCGTGCACGTGCCTTATTCGCTACTCCTTAGTCCAGCTCCACCATGAAATTTTTCTTTTCTTTAGGCCTCTTCGATTTACTACTCCAATTTTCTCAAAACAATCTTAGTTTTTCTTCCTTTTTACTTTTCAGCAACCTTTCCTTTTCCTTATTTATCTTTTTTCTTTATTTTAACAAAACAACTAGCGGTGTGTTATCGCACTTCCATCTCTTACTTCTCGACTTGAATTGAGCTGTTTGCTTCACATACCAAAGCCTTCCCCTCTCGAATCGGCCATTATTGTAGCTTCCGATCTGTGTTCCCCGTATTTTGTATAGGGATTTTGGAATTCCTGAAACATATGGCGGTAATTGATCTGAATTTGAAAATTCATTTTTCCGTTATGATCTTACTTGCTTGATATTATATTATGGAAATTATATTTGCTTTTCGTGAAGTTTTCGAATTTGCATTTTATGGTTTTATTTTTGTGACGGACGAATATCTATTTCGTTTTAAGTATTGTTGGCTGGTTAATATGTTGGAAAGTTACGCTTTGGGCTACGAACAACTCAAGTAGATAACCAGTGGCGTAACTAAGGATGTGTGGGCTCCCCCGCAAATTAACATACTTGCGCAGAAAAATGTAATTTTTTATGTCAATTGTAAGGAAATATTTTCTGAGCTTGGGATGTATAATGTTTCCTATAAGTTTGTACGGGGAGACGAAATTATTCTCTTCTCTCACTTTAATTTTTTTCAGGCAAGAAATTCCCATAATATGGGAGGATTCTCACGATCTCCCAACAGTGCCTTCACTCCACTCACTCCAAGCCAGAGTTGAGTAAAAAAATAAAAGGGTTTCGTGGGTACTACGAGCAGTGTTGCCAAGGTCTGGATTGCCAAACTTATTTATTTAGTGCTCTACATTCATCAATAAACCTCTTAAAAAACCACTGGCAGCCCCAACATATCCTCAAGAAAACACATTAAAAGTGAGGAGTATCTGAGCTTCCCACATAAGTAGCCGAAAATATCCGATTACATAAAATAAGAGCCCGAGTCCACTGATCACCGCACCGTACGACAGTGTTGGGAGATTGAGGGAATTACGAAACTTTTCAACTTGAAAAATTTGATCTTATACATATTTTAATTCCCCTTCATTTCTTACTTGTCTAATATGCTAAACTTAAAGTAATACTCTTCTCTTTTCTACGAACTCTGATGCATGCTAGCAGCGTATACGCCTAGCTTAAGGAAGTCAGCCAAATATTTCCGTACCTTTTTTCTCCGTTTAATACAAAGAATAAATAGAAGAATTCTTGACTTTTTTATTGTTGTGGCATCACTACTGTCTAACCAGCGTATTTGCTGCTTCTCACAGCCTATGATGGTATGAAAACCTTAAGATGAAACTAAAACAATGAGATCATTACAGAGTTAATATGATATTTATTCAGAAACCGAATTTTAATTGAATGAATCTAACTTCTTATTAATCCAGTATTGTTATTTTATGTGGTTTTTAGTTCCATACGAAAATTTTAATTTTGTAGACCTTCGTGGGCCTCCAGCATGGCGGGGTCTGCGGGGGCGTTAGTTACGCCAGTGTAGATAACTGATGTCACAGGTAAGTACGAATATGATGTAAATATCTAATTTCTTCCTTCAGTTTTAGCCTCTCTATCCCGTTGGCGAGAGGAGGTTGAACCGAGGAGGTAAGATATTGTATCTAATTTTAAATTCTAATTGATTCACGATAAGTGCTGCATTTTCTTACTGATTTTACTTTTATCTTTACTGGTGCACATTGTACATTTCACTGCTCGCCGTACATTATCCGTCATTAATTTATCTAGTTTACTAATTATCTATGTAATAATATCTACATCTATATAATCTATTTAAAAATTCATTTTCTACCTGACTATCTAATCTAACCATTTAAATCAATTTCCAGGAACGGATGATGAAGCTTAGGATTTCAGGAATAATCCAGGGTAAAGAAAATAAATAAGCTCACTATAAATCCATTCGGTGGGTATTGGTATAAGTTGTGAATCCATTTTAAAACTTTTCAATTTTCCAATTAGAGGCTCAGTGTACGAACATAGTGACGAAAATATTGTTTGTAGAAGGGAGTGATACTCCCCAGGTAATCCACTGCTCTCTTTGCGGTTTAATCTAAAAAATTCAAATTCCTTTGCAGAATTATTCTTATAGGATGCTGAGAGACATGATGACAGTCGTGCAGAAGACGAAACACATGCAAAGAGCCCAACAAACATTGACTGGTCAATAGTACATACAATAGACCGTCCTTTGTACTGAAATTGAAAAGTGGTCAAAATCAAAATTTGGTTAAATCGAACATCTTTTTGACGTCGACCTGTCGACAATGTACCACCTGAAACACGTCTTCAGATGGAAATAAAGTCGTCAGATTAGCCACCAAAATAACCTCCAAAATTAAACTGAATGAGTACAATTTGGTTGCCCAGAAGACGTCAATCTAACACCTGAAACACGTCTTCAGACGGAAATAAAGTCGTCAAATTAGCCACTAAAATAACCTCCAAAATCAAACTGAATGACTACATTTTGGTTGCCCAGAAGACGTCATTCTAACACCTGAAACACGTCTTCAGACGGAAATAAAGTCGTCATATTACCCACCAATTATTAATACAAAATGACGCCTAGTTTAAGGCCGTTGGCACATCGAAAAACGAAAACGCTTAATGAAAAAACTCGCTTTTCCACCCTGGAACGACGAATATTTCGAACAGAACTGAAACTAAAAGGTAGGGAAATTCTTATTTTTTATTATTCGGAAGAAATTATTAATTTTTTACGTTGTGTATCGAGAAAAGCATTTTTCAATATTTCGTTCAATTTTCGCTCACAAAAATATTGAGATGAACTTCTCTCGAGAAGCATGTAATAAAATCAATAATTTTTTGCGAAAAATAAAAGGATAAGAAATTTTAGGGTGGAAAAGTGAGTGTTTCAGCGTTTTCGTCTTTCAATGTACTAACTACAAATATGAGTCTCCAGGACACACCGATGTACGAATTTTCGAATGGAGTTCAATAAATACATAGTGCATAAATTTGGAAATACGTATAAAATTTTATTTCTGTAGGTATATTGTAATATATTGAATTATTAAAAAGATGTTTGCTTCACCATTTTATTTAGAATCCATTTTTGCGAATGTTACAGCCACGTTTTGATGTGGTCGTTGATGTCCGTCTGAGTAGCTTCGGAATTATTTTTAATGATGGACTAATAAATCGAATCCAAAATATTTATATACTCTGCGAACTTCAACTTCTTTTGCAGTCCCATCCACGAGAACTCCTCCAGTACCTCGTCAGTTGCTACCTGCTTCATGCATTTTCTAACGGAGTATCCGACCCCCTTGCCCCGATTTGCCTCAGTTTTTCCACCTTTAAAAGTGAATTAAAGTGTATTTCATAATTTTGAAATTCTTATTTTATCTTACCAATTGTTGTATCCTAAATCCGTCCATTAAGTCTGTCTCCAATTGCTGCCCGTACTGCTGCTTGAAAAACTAATGCAAGTTTTGAATGCCCGCCCTTCCAAGAAGCTACGAAAAATCGAAAAATGACGTGAAAATGACAACAAGCAGCGCCACGTCCAAATGCAGTCAATAACTGACGAGAAATAGACAACACGTGCCTACGCAATAGCACAAAAGGACGACAAAAAGACGGCAAAGCGCTGTTATAACTAGGGTCTACTATCAGTCACCAAATGACGAGAAATAGGCAGCAGGTGTCTGTGCAAGTTTGATTTTTGAAGTGGTTTTTCGCATTATTTGTGGAACGGTTTGTCGGACAGAAAAAATGATTATAACCAATTTTTTAGGATGTCGTATTCTGAAGAAGTTTTTAGTACAATAAAAATGTCTAAGGTTGATCGTTTTCACAGTATCCGTAAATAACCTAAGTTTTTATATGACATTTATTTTGATAGTACAATGAAAATACCATGTACCAAATTTCAGCTCTGTACGTCAAGGCGTTCTCAGGCAGTGTCCAAATATATAGTAGAAAACGTATTTTTGGATGGCAACCCCACGAAGGAGTTGCCCAATTTGCCTCATTTTCGAACTTAAATTTATATATTTAAAGTTCGTATACAAAATTTCAGCTTTCTAAGTATACGCGCTCTCAAGTTATCGTGCGCACAAACGGACAGACAGACGGGCATGCAACAATCAAAATAACTTTTAATTTAAGCGTGGGTGTCCAATCCATTTTGCTCTACCATCATTATTTCGAGGTGTTACAAACGTAATGACAAGCTTAGTATACCCCATAGGTTTCATCTAGGGCATAAAAAGAAGTTAAAAGCAATGAAAAAATTTGAAATATTAGGTTCTAGAGGGATAACTAGAATTTTGATTGAAAGACGGCAAAACTCTTTTAAATCTAGGGTCTATTTTGGGTCATCAAATGACGTTTTTTCATATATTTCTGCATAACACATGCATGGTCGGTCATTTTCTGATCAAATTCCGAATACATTATTTAAAGTTATACCAACTTGAACTCCTGAAAGACGTCATATGTCGACTTCAAAAAGTGCCACTCAAAACGAAGTCTATATTTGACGGAAACTAAACTTGATGGTCTTAAAATATCTATTATTGACGTCAAAAGGACGTCGCTCAGGCTCAATAATAAGTCAATAGTAAACGACATCTCGATGAACATGTCCTAGTTTCATAATCTATTTTCAATAAAAAAATGACGTTCTATAAACCAGACAAGTCTTAAAATGTTTGTTGGGGAGGAGGTTATTATAACTATATCATTGCTAATAGTTGCTATAGTTTTATATATTTTTCTAGGGCATCAATTTTCTTCAGCTGGGGATGCTTTGCTATGTAACAACTTTACCAATATTCCCTGTTCATAGCCATCTTGCTCTCGAGAACTGTCAAAAAACAGCTGTGCTTTAGCAGAAAATTGTTTTTTTTTTTTTTTTTGAGAAATCTTGAACACAAAATAGCTGAAGTTTGAATTATGAACGTACCCCGATGAACACCGTGTTTTAAAAAACTTTTTATAAATTCCTAGCATCCAATATTTATCTCTTTTCAACAGTTTTTTTTTTCGTAAATCGCTATTTTTCATTCATTTTTATTTCTTACAATTTTATTCATATAGAATGAACGCATGCAGTAAGTATAACCTAATTTAAAAATCAGAGAATCAAGAGAAGGCGTCACGAATGGAAGTAACTGATATAAAATTCCAATTATTTTGACATTGAAGCGCAATCAATTAGAAGGAAACAGGAGCTTGGAGATATTTGTTTTTTTTTTTTTAGAGCGGTTAAGGGAATTCCTAAATTCAGGGTATACATTTTCAATTTTCTATTCAGTCTGTAATTGGGTAAGGCCACACGTGACGGCTTCCCTTTGCTTCCTTCATAAGCCGGACACATACAATCTTTTACTTCCCCCACTGAGAGGAATCTCTGGACAAAAATAGTCTCTTTGCCATATGTTGTTGTAAAATTCACAAAAAGTAGTGCTAGAGATTAAGATTATATTTAAAGTGTACGCGATTATTTTTACTATCTTTAATTTATTAAGTTCTCATAGGTTTTAATACATAGTGGAATATTCATTACCCATTTGCAAGGTAAACTGTGTATAAACTCTAAGCAGCATTTTTTTTTACCTTCCCCTTAATTGGATGTGACGTTACCGAAAGGAGCTAGCTATTGGTACGGGAAACCTTGTGAAATACCGGCCAGCGTTACTTTCGTCAAACTTCATGGCTAAAAATTTATGATAAATATTTCATTGCAGTATAAGTAAATATGTGCATATTTATTGTCTATTCAGTACAGAGGGTTGGTAATTTTTAAATTAAGTGGACCGATTTTATAGTCCTTGTCTGCCTCTTTTACACAAGATGAATTCAATGGAAAAGTCAATAGAGAACAATGGAATCGATTTTTTTTTATTTGTTCTATTCCTTTTTTATTTCAAATTATCTTCAAATATAATCCTAGCTATTGTCGTCGTCGATAAAAACCTTCGTCATTCTGTTACCACCTTTAAATTTCTGTTCAACTATAATTTACAAATTGAGTAGGATTTTGCCGCAATAATTTAAAAGTGAATCAAAAGCTTTTCACCATTTCAAGCTATCAATTTTCAATTAAACTTAATTGAAGCGTATGGAAAATTACAATCCCAGCCGTAATGAATTCGAACGAAATTTGCATATGAGAGGGAATCGCATTGAATCGTGAACACGATTACATTAACAACTTTTGTTGCTAAGCATCAGAGATGCAACTTCTGTTTTGCGTCATTCTCTCGAGTGATTTAACAAATTAACCACAACCCTTATTTCAATTCATTTTTTTTCTCGATTCGATTCGATGAGGGTAGTAATTTGAATTTAATAAAAAGGCTCTGGAAAAAGAATTAAATCAGCTCAATGAATTGATTTATGCTGTATGATATTTGAACGGAATTTATCCATAGTCATAAATGAGATGATTAAAATTTACTTCAAGGGGTTTTGTGTTTTCATTGAGAATTTTGATTAAGATGAAGGGTATTTTTCATATTAGATAACAGTTTTCCGGTTTTGAAAAGCAAGAATAAATGAAGTTAGTTTTGTAAGTGGTTTTATTGAAAGTGATAAATGACAGGTCTGTCACCACACATACTTGTATCCACGCAGTGAGAAATACAAAAATCTCAGTAGTATATGTAAAAAATTTCTATGCAATCATGGCAGCCCTAAAAACAGATTGCTCGATCTAGTTCAGTATTAAATTCCGGGTGTAATGCAATTACTCCAACTATTCAAATACGTTCAAAATTGGAATTTTCTCCGATATTTACAAAAGTCAAGTTAAACAAATTTCTCTATGTCAATGATCTGCCAATCATTGGCTAAGTATATGTGCATTTAGCGAAAAACGGAACGACAACTTAAGCAACTTCTCCATACACTACCCACTAATTCTTTACTGTATTTTGCTAACTTGGAAGAACTCGCGGAGTTAAAGCAGCAAGCTCCAGACCTAGCCTCTTTCAACTAATACCTCCCAAAACCTACTGTTTTATAAGTAGAAAGTGGTGGGTAAACCACTTCATGATGGTGGTCGGCAAGGACTGTTTGTTGGCAAGGCTAACTAATTGCATGTTTTATAGGGGCCTTCTAGTCAACTCACTTCTGAAGGATCTGGAATACTTAGTGGTCCACATTCATGGTATATGCCGATTCCCGATGAAGGGCTTGCGAATTAATTCCGATACTACAAAAAATGCAATGAAATTCACAGAAATCAGAGCTGCTAATTGCATGAACTTTTGTTTAATAGAGGTATAGCAACAAAGGTAGTGTTGTGTAACTATTCACATAGTTCTATATCTGGGCACAATCCAAAATAGAAATTTTCAGTGGAGTGCTCACGCTGAGTAAATGCCTTTTGACTGTCTACAAAGTTTTTGAAAAGACGTGTAGTCTTAGGATAGAGTGTAGTTTTAGGATGGAGTGGAGTCTTCGATGTGTACAGCTCAGAGTCCATGAAGTCCGACTTGAATGCGAGTATGGTGGACCGGTTAGTGAACATCATTACAAATTTCTTGTCTTGACTTAATGCAGAAGTTTTTCATATGAAAGTAGCTTGGATGTCGTTCAAACACCATAATTTTCATAAATTTGTTCTACATGCTATTTTCACAGACATCTAGCGGCTATGGGCGAAACTAATGTTCTGCAGTATTCAAAAAGAGAAATACAAAAAACACTGATTTCTTTCTTTGCTACGAAATGAAAAAAATTGAATTCCTACAATATAAAATCAACGATGACTCGACCTGATGTAGGAAAGCCATACATTTTCTCTTAGAAATTTACTGGATATTTTCTTTACAATTTGTATTCACTACTGGAGGTCGACAGTGAGTGCTTGGACCGCTAATTGAACCCTAGATGAAATCTAAAGTGTATACTAAGTTTGTCATTCTGTTTGTAATACCTAGAAATGAGATGGTAGAGCAAAATATATTAAACACCCATGCATAAAATTAAAAGTTATTTCGATTTTTACATGTCTGCCCGTTCTCACGATAACTGGAGAGCGAGTGTATCTAGAGAGCTAAAATTATGCCTATGCCATTCAAAAATTTTGGTTTTCACTACATATTTCGACACTAACTGAGAACGCGTTAACGTAGAGCGTTCAAACTTTGTACATAGTATTTTCATAAAAATAGTAAATATAATTTCAAAAATGGACTAAATAGTGTAACCCCCTCTTGGTTTTGCCATATAAAAATTTACGATTTTTAGGTATACTGTGAAAACGATGAGACCTAGATGGTTTTAATGTACAGAAAATTTCTTCAAAATATGAAATCCTATAAAATTGGTTATAATCATTTTTTTCTGTCCAACGAGCCGTTTTAGAAATATATGCGAAAAACCACTTCAAAAATCAAACTTGCACAGATGGGTGACCATACGAAATTACATACGGGCAGTCATCTAGGGTATCATAAGAATTGGTCTTAGACAAATTCTAGCTATTTTATTTATTTTATGAGCGTAGACGCGTAGATCCGTACATAACTCCTGTATACTAGCCGAAACATTTTCTATAAATTTTTAAAACAACAAGTAAGAAAGCTAGAATTTGTCAAAGATGAATTCTTATGATACCCTAGCTAGATGAATGCCCGCAATGTAATTTCGTATGGTCACTCATTTTGAAGTGGTTTTTCACATATAGTTCTAGAACGGTTCGTCGGAGAGTAAAAATAATTTAACCAATACAATGAGATTTCGTATTCTGATGAACTTTTTAGTACAATAAAAACGTCTAGGATTAATCGTTTTCACAGTAGCTGTAAATATACTCAAATTTTATATGGCAATACCAAGAAGGGGTTGCCCGATTTGGTGTATTTCATAAATTTTATATACTATAGATATGAAGACACCATCTAGGAAATTTCAACTCTCTATGCAGAGCATTTTCAGGCAGTGGCTTGCTAAATATATAGTGAAAACCCGACTCTTTGGTATTACTACCCTACGCAGTAGTTGCCTGATTTATCCCATTTTCGAACTTATAACTTACATTTTAAAAAAATGTCCTTGTGCATAATTTCAGTGTTCTCAGTGAATGCGTTCTCAAGATATCGTAAGGACGGATAGACAGGTAAAATAACGCACATATAAAAATCGAAAGAACTTTTAATATTATGCGTGGGTGTTCAAACAATTTTACGCTATCATTAATATTTCTATGCGTTACAAGCGGAATGACACACTTAGTATACCTTGCAGTTCTCATCTAGTGTATAAAACTGAATATTTATTGCTTATCTACGCCTCTACGCTTACGAAAGTGCATAAAAATTCTAAATAAAAAATTTCAAGTAGATTTCTAGGAAACAAGAGAAAAACATACAATTTGTCTAATTATAAGACCAATAATATTATCCCCTAGAAGAAAATAAAAGTTAAATGAAGAGAAATCCCAAAGTTCTGTATGGCAACACAAATAAGAGGTTGCCTGATTTAATCAATTTTTGAATTTATATTTTCAATGAAAACGCTGTGTCCCAAATTTCAGCTTTCTATGTCAACGCGTTCTCGAGCAGTGCCCAAATATATAGTGAGAAAAGAGATTTTTGTATAGTAACCCTACGAAGGGATTGCCCGATTTGTCTCATTTACAAACTTAAATTTACTCTGTTTTTAAAAGCCCATGTATAATAAATTTCAGTACTCTAATTGAACGGGCTCTCGAGTTATCGTGCGGATGGACAGACGGACAGGGATAGACAGACAGACGGACATGCAAAAATTAAAATATCTTTTAATATTATGCGTGGGCGTTCCATCCATTTTTCTTTATTATTTCTATGCGGTGCAAACCGAATAAAAAACTTATACAGGGGCGGATTCAGACATTTGCTCTTTAGGTGGGGGGGGGGGGGGGGGGTGGTTCGAAGAATATAAAATTTCAAATAAAAAAAAGTCGGGTAAAAACAAAGATCAATCAAATCAAATCAAAGAATCTATATTATAAACCATAGCGTAAATTTGAGTCATCGATTACTTATGTATATTATATTACTTACTATATATTGCCTAGTGCCAGGATACAATTATAGAAACATGTGCATATTGTTAACAATGTTATATGATACATAGAGGGGAGAAATATAAGACTGAATGAATTTGAGACAATACAAATTTTTATACACCTGTTCGTAATTTTAAGCAATATGGAATATAGCGATGTGTTGCACCTAAAGTAGTATTGGACAAAAACTAAGCCACGCTTAATAATTTGGTTGTCCACCTGAAAATCCTCCAGGATTTAAGGTGATCTTGGGAGACCGTCAACAGTGGCAGACTGGGGACCTACCTCGTAAAAAAGGATCTCTTAAATGGTACACGGATGGGTCCCAAATGGAAAGTAAAGCAGGCGTGGGCATATATGGGCCAAGTAGCCATCTCGTAAAGGCACTGGGGCCTCACTAACCATTTTTCAGGCAGAAATACACGCCATAGAACTCTGCGCTCGCGAAATAATCCACAAGAATATGCGTGGAGCAAAAATATACAGCCAAGCAGCACTTAAAGCGTTAAACTCGTTTACCGTTGAGTCTAAGCTGGTTTGGGACTGTATTACTGTCTTGAAGCAACTGGCCGAGACAAATAGGGTGACACTTATCTAGGTACCAGGATATGAAGGCATTAAGGGAAACGAGATTGCGGACCGCCTTGCAAAGGAAGGAGCCAAATCTCCATTTATTGGCCCTGAGCCTGTTTTTAGACACCCAAAGAGTCACCTCTCAGCTCAGTTCAGGCTTTGAGAGGACAGAACTAAGAAGGAATACTGGGAAAATACCCCGGGGTCGAGACAAGTGAATGGAAGACGATGAATCCGCGGAACATGTCCTGTGTGACTGCAAAGCTCTATGCCGCATAAGGCTAAGACGTCTAGGAAAGGAGTTTCCACTGCCAGAGTATTTCGGAAAAAAAAAAATTTAGGGGTAATGTCACAAAAGATCTTATAGGTCGCGGTGACAAGATGAGAGGCAGGAATCCTATCTGCATCCCCCATAATTAATAGTAATTATAATAATAATAAGCCACGCTTAATAATAAGATACAAATTGGGGAAAACTAGTTCCTACACTCAGAAAAGAAAATTTCGTGAAGTATTTACCAAAGCTGTCGTAAAATCTCGAATTGAAAGATTTTCGTAGTTTTAGAGAAAGCTACTTAAAATCTATATAATTTTTGCAGTACCAATAGAACGTGATCGTTCATTGCTCACTTATCTAATATTCCATACTGCATAATCAACGGAGAGTATAACATAAGATCAAATTTTTCATGTTGAAAAATTTTGAAATTCCCTCAAGTCTCCAACACTGCTCACAAAATCACCCGCCATAAAAACCATTTTTCGATATGGGAGAAGAATATTGTTTGTAATGGTATTTGACATGGTGGCATTGCAAATCAGGAAAAATTTATATGAAAGCAATTTAAGCTCCCTTATAGAGAATTTATGCAAATCTTTAATTCTTAAGAAGATTTTCACCAAAATGATACCAAAACAGTTACTTATTTACATTTCACATATTGGAATGACTCATCACCTGTCTTTTCTGCCATTCTTTCATTTTCATTCATTTCTGTAACGATTCCTCATTCCTTTTAGAAAAATCATAAAAAAAATTTTTTTCTTTTAAATCAGAAATCTGATAATGCTACAGTATAAAGGCGTTGCCCTTACTTTTTATTTATACGACGTCAAGCAAAATATGGATACCAAATTTTCGCTATTTATGAAAATTGTAATCTTTCACGTTAATCTTCTGATAAAAAATGCGTAGGAAATCTATGTAATACACAGAAAAGAAAGTCAAATTTCCTCAAATGGGCGAATAGCAATAGCTGCTTCTATACATACGTGTAATCTGTAACCACGTAACTAAATTTCGCAAAATTTTTTATTATTTTACCTTATTTAACTATTAAAAATAATGCATTTTGCTCTTTCATAACTCTAGCTCCTGTAGTTGGACTATCAGTTGTGGAGCACTCTGTATATCTTTCTCTTTCCGTTTCAGAATGAACATTTCATTAACATCAAGTATAGAGTTCAGATATTCCTTTTTCATCAAAACACAACTTATTACTTCCTTAACCGCGAACTAACTCGAGCGCCCTTGTTGCCGTTTCCAGGTGAGCCAACACTCTGTCCTTCTCGAGCACACCCGAGCAGTATGTTAGTATTCGTTAAGGGAGAGAACAGGGCTTTCGTGCTCTCCTCATTCGTTCATCACACAAGCTACTACAACTACAACGCAATAGGGTTATTGCTGTTAGTGTATTTACTTTATCTAAATGTTTCACATGCTATCGAAACAACTATTACTACTATACATACTTCTACACTATATTCGGCCATCCGACATATCATCGACCTCGATGGTTATTCGTAGTTAGCCCATGCAATAATCTATTTTAATTGCTGGTTTTACTTGAAAGACACATCCGCGACATTCATTCGTAAATCTTCGCTTTGCCCATATTTAGACTAGTGGGTATTGCTGTACGCTACTGGATATTAACCAACAACGTTCGCATATACCCCCAGGATGGGTATAAGCAATTTCAAACTATCCAATCTAAAGAAAAGAAGGACTGTTACCTTGTATATATGCTTCGTATTTGTAACCAGATATGTAAGTAACCATACTGACTCGAACTGAACCAGTAGTGTCCGTAGCATCCCTGGGGATGACTATACATCTGTTGCGCAACTTAGTCTTGTACATGGACCTCAACCATGAACAGTCAAGCTTATGCCCTATGCACGCTTGATCGTACAGAGAGAGTAGAGGATTATAGCCATGATGGATCTGAATCAAGCACAGCTATATCCGACATCAATGGAAATATTTACATTTTTAAAGAGAACAATATAAGTGTGGTTTCACAACATTTATTTATAGCGCATTACTAAATATTACTGGCATCAACTAAGGCTGCTTCTCGTTGATCGTTTGCTGATTCTTCTTCGTCCGAGCTCACTTCGTTAAAGGCGATGTCGTCAAATTTACACCATGGCTTAAGCTTATCTGCGGCATACACGGATTCGAAAGGTTTTCTGGTAATTCTCGTTGTTTCTGTATCCGTGATTTTGTATCGGTCATTAGGAAACACTTCTGCAACTTTATACGGTCCTTTATAACGTGGCAGTAGTTTACGAGATTGTCCTGTAGCTGGGTGTTCAGCCAAAATCAAAACGAGATCCCCTTCACTGTACTGAAGCGGTCCCCGATGATGCATATTATACTGTATTGCTTCCTTAGATTGCATGTCTAACATTCGTGCTGATGCTTTTCTCCTTATTTCCTCAACTGGTTCCGTTATGATTTCGTCGTCTAGTTCTTCCTGGAGCGCTAAAGTTAATTTATTTCCAATTACATTTCTTGGTTTGAAAGCAAAAAGAAGTTCATGTGGAGTTCTGCCAGTCACACGATGCTGTAAATTGTTTATTCCCCATTGAATTGCGTTGACATGTGTATCCCAGTCTTTGCCAATGGTGTCAGCTGTCATAGTAGCGATTGCCGAATTCACCGTCCGAAAACATCTCTCGATCTGCCCATTAGCTCTAGGAGTTCTTACTGCCACTGCAACGTGTATAGCACAATTGTCCTCGCAAAACGCATTAAAAAGTTTTGAGGTCAAAGCAGATCCTCGATCAGTAATAATTCTTGCCGGCATTCCAAAAATCTGCGATATGTCAGTCATTGTTTTTATTACATTTTTGGCATTTGTGTTCCTCGTTGGTCGCAAAATAGTGTATTTGGTGAATGTGTCAATTACACCAATTAAATAAAAGTTTTGTTGCTAACTACGGGGAAACGGTCCAACATGGTGAATCGTATGGAATGGGATACAGCCCTTTTCAATGGGATGAATGTGGAATCTAGACTCGTCCTTTCCCCTCTTATTGTAAAGACACTCAATACAACTATTTATGTACTTCTGAACAGTTTTTCTCATTCTTGGAAACCAGTAGCTTTGTTTCAAGTATGTGACAGTACGTTCTGATCCCCCGTGGCCGAAGTCATCATGCGCTGCTTTAATCACACGCCAACGTACCCCTCTTGGGACATAGAATCTCGGCCCATCCTCTGTTTGACGATAAACACGTTTTCCCTTTAAAGTGAATTGATTGGCAAAGTTTTCCTTCTCTTTGGTTGGAATGACATTTCCTTCAATAATATCCCGTATCTCACGTAGTTCAGGATCCTGTGTCTGAAGTGTGGAAATCCAGTCTTCCTCTTGCATTCCTATTGCCATAATGTTTTGTCCCACCACTTCGCATTCCTTCGGTTTCTCGACGGGTTGACGACTAAGGGCATCAGCGTGTGCCATTTGATGATGAACTCCTGAATTTTTACCACCATCTAGCCAACTTTGGTATCAGATCCCTTTTCGCATGGCTAAGCTTCAATGAATTGCAGCCTGTCACCACCGTAAATTTCTTATTTATCAAATAGTACTTAAACCGTTCAAGAGCTTCGACTATTGCCAAGGCTTCCAGTTCGTAGCTATGCCATTTACATGTCTGTTTCGAGCAAGCACGGGTGAAATATGGAACAGAACTTCGGTTATTGGTAGCTCCTACTTGGATTAGTACTGCTGCTATTCCAACACTGCAGGCGTCAGTATGTAACTCATGATTGGATGCTGGATCGTATAGAACAAGGACTGGTTCAGCGCAAAGAATATCTTTCAGTTTTGTAAATGCGCTTTCTGTATCGTTAGTCCATTTAAATATCGTGTCTTTGCGCAATAATTGAGTTAGTGGAGCTGCAATTCGAGCATATTCAGGAACAAATCGGCGAAAATAACCGGACAGTCCTAAAAACTGTCTGACTTCCGAGCGTGTTTGGTGCTGAAAAATCTCTAACAGCTTTAATTTTACTAAATCCTGGGCTGATGCCATCCTTTGTTACCTCATGGTCAAGACAGATTGCTGAGATTGCGAAAAATTTGCACTTTTTCAAATTTATAGTTAGTCCCGCTTGAAGGAGGTTTTGCAAAAGATCTTCCACTATCCGAAAATGTGATTCCATATCTGCAGATGATAGTAGAATATCGTCGACATACATGTTGATATCTTTTGTTCCTATTTGTCTTATAATTGTGGACATCAGGCGCATAAATATTGCAGGTGCGTTTGTTAGGCCGAAAGGAACTCTTTTAAACTGATATTGGCCCTCGGATGTAATAAAAGAGGTGAGATGACGAGACGACTCTGCTATTGGTACTTGGTAGTAGCCACTCATAAGGTCCATTGTGGTGAAAACTGTTTTCCCATTCAGGCTGTTAAGCTGCTTCTCGATGTTGGGTGTAGGGAAATTCTCGCGTTGTGTTATAGCATTCAGTTTTCTATAGTCTACACACATCCTAAGATAACCGTCCTTTTTCTTTACCAAAACCACAGGGCTTGAGTATTCCGAATTAGATGGTTCGATAATATCATTTTCTAGAAGGTTGTCAATTATATTTCGGAGTTCATCTAGGTGACCATTTGGAACGCGATACGGTTTGTAACGGACAATTTCGGTCGATTTTAAATTAATTTTCATTTCATGTAACTTTGTGGACCCCAACTCATTAATATTCAGTGAAATTGCACCACGATATTTATTTAAAAGATGTACAAGCTTTCCAATTTGTTTCTCTGATACGTTTTCTCCTATATCCAGGTCTGAACATTCTATTTTCCGCTGTTGAGCCGTCACTATTCTTACTGCTTCGCCTTGTACTGTCTATAGTACTTGTGAACGATCTGCAGTAGTAATAGGTAAATTCAGGTATACTTCTAGAATCCCATTTTCTTTTCGTACTACTATACCATCAGCTTCCCAGAAGTTTTGTCCCACTATCATAGGAGTACTTTGAGAAGAATCTGGGACAACCATCACCTCAACTATCAGTTCTACGTCACTAATTGCTAAAAGTTTGCGAAATTGTGCAACAGCTTTACAACCTCCACCACCAAAGCCTAGTAGGAAAGCTTTAGATTCTTCAAAGAAATTCTTAAAATGTTGAGAGTCCTTCAGTCGTATGGTTGTGAAGCAACTATCTAAATCGAGAAAAGCGAGTAGTGGAACCCCATTTAGCTTGACAATTTTGTGATATTCATTCTGCTTATTTATCATATTAATTCTTCCGAATTTGGTTTGTCCTTCTGATTTTTTTGGATCGCCTCCTGATGTATGCGGCTGCCATGAATGCTTCTTAGGACACTGATTTGCTTTGTGGCCATTTTGTCCACATTTGTAACAAATAAGCGATACAGGTCTCATTGCTCTTGATTCCGATAGATATCCACGGTGATATTTGTTGATATCGCTATTTGAATGAACTTTATTTTGATTAAAATATTTTATTCGCTTATTTTGCGGCTGACCAAAATCTTCTCGAGCAAAAGACTTCCTCAAATTTTGTGGCTTAAAATTTTCCCTACAATGCTGTTGACTACATATAATTTCATATTTTTTTATTTGACTTAAAAGATCTTGTAAATTTTCGCAGTTTGCAGCCACTACCACATTCCCAAGTTCACGTTACCCTAAGCCTGATATGATATAGTTCATTACGCTTGTTTCGCTCAGATTGCCCCTCTTAGCAATTGCCACCATCTCGTAGAAGTATTCTTCTATTTCTTCTCTGTTTCCTCTTCGCCGAGACATTAATTCCGCATGTATGCTGAAGTCATCAACTGCAGTAGGGAATGCCATGAGTATTTTCGTCTTAAATTCTTCCCAACCGCTAAAATTCTGCCCCTCTCTCCATAATATCGCAGCACCTTGCAATTGCGCTATCGCATACAATAGAATTGCTTTCTCATCCCATCCGTGTACTTCTCTCAAATCTCTACAGCCTTAACCCACTGCTGTACTGATAATTTGCCCTTACCAATACTATGATACTACTGGCCTCAAACAATCTCATACGAAACGAACAAGCATTACTGGAATGGGACTGCATTGAAACTCGTTCACTGTCGGTCGAAGCAGTAGGGATGATTGTATTACGCATCACCTCCTGCTCTCTTCGAAGGATTTCGTTTTCTCTTTTTAAGAGAGCGATTTCTCTTTGTAGAAAATCGGTTTCTAGCGTAGATGGTGAAATATTTTAGTTTTTTTCGAGTGGCTTGTTACTCTTTCCGCCATTTTTCTTTGTATATTTTCGCGTCTTCTCCATTATAAAATTCATTAAATTTAATAAGATTAACTATCCTACCTTTTTCCGTTTGTGATGTCCTTTCCAATTGTTCGTTTTCGAATAACACAAATGTAATACACTAGTTCCACTGTAATAATTATTTTTTTCCACTAACAATCACAGTTTCACTGTTTTTACTAATAATTTTTTTTTCACTCCGAATAGCACTTTTAATTTGAATTTAAATATTATCTCACTGTGGACGAGGGAATATCCCACTTCTGAAATGTAGAGTTCAGATATTCGTTTTTCATCAAAACACAACTTATTACTTCCTTAACCGCGAACTAACTCGAGCGCCCTTGTTGCCGTTTCCAGGTGAGCCAACACTCTGTCCTTCTCGAGCAAACCCGAGCAGTATGTTAGTATTCGTTAAGGGAGAGAACAGGGCTTTCGTGCTCTCCTCATTCGTTCATCACACAAGCTACTACCACTACAACGCAATAGGGTTATTGCTGTTAGTGTATTTACTTTATCTAAATGTTTCACATGCTATCGAAACAACTATTACTACTATACATACTTCTACACTATACAAGATATCGCACTTTGTTAATTTAAGTTATTAAATAGTACAAAATCGTAAAGGTACTCACCTCACTCGTTGGTATCCGTGTTGCCCATAACATGTGATGTGCGTTCGCATTGAATCCAACGAGGAATTATTTTCCTCTTCTATTGCAGGCAGTATGTGATGTGCCGTTTTAACTCAGGGGGAGGTAGTGCATCTTCTTCTCCGGAAAAATAGGCCGAAGTAACTACTACTCCGTGGCTACCTCCCAAAGGTGGTACCTCGACAGCTACTGCAATTATGCCCCTTAAAATTAACTGAGAAAGAGGAATAAAGTTTAAATGCTGCTCTAGGATATTCATGCTCATTACTGTAAATTAACGCATATGATTTTCTGGGAAGCCATTTGATGTGGCCTTAATGTACCCAGGCCTCTTGAATGAGCACCACACTAAGTTTCTTCACGACATATCTCCTGCTCAACATGACTGATGCCGCTTTAGCATGATGGAGTTTCTTGCTCGAGGCTCGTGGTTTGTAGCTGGTCCACTAATAACTTTTAATATGTTGGTGTCATTCTTAGATTATTTAGCAAAGGGGATAGGCTATGAGGAAAACAACTTAAACATTTTTCTTCATGTAGTAGAACTGCATCGATGTATTCGTTTTAGTCATGGAAGTAGTAAACCACGGTATTTTCACAGCTCGCACATAATTTAGTGGTTGAAACTTATAACGCAACATTTTTAAATTAATTTTTTAGTTTAAAATTTTATAATTTTTATGCGCCATTTATTTTGTTGCCTTTGTATGGCTGACATCATATAAAACGCGATGTTGAAACCAACACCTGAAAGTAAAATCGTACAAAGGATTCTAATTCCAAGTATTTCTATTTATCGAAACTAGGTTGTTAACAAAACTATGCGCACCTTCCTACAAACATGTGGATAAAATAGTTTTTTTTTGTGGAGACAATAATCGATACATTATGGCTACATTCCACATAAACAAACTGGGACACAATCCAATTTGACGTAATTAACTTGTCATCGATGAACTTAACGCAAATCAAATGTAATTAGATTAAGTCATATTTTCAATTAAATGTATCTTTCAAAGTAGTAAATTAAGCAATAGTGCAATAGGTATCCAATCGTATAATAACCGTACCTAGGTAACACCCATACTCAGAGATGCAGTAGCTGTATATAGTGGCTAAGGTCAATGCAGAGGCAATATAAGTCGGAGGCTAACTTGAAGCTTTATCGTTTTTGTATCAAGCGGTCATAATTTAAAAATATTAACATACCAACTTTATCTTGGGTATCGACTTAGACCAAGATATTTATTCTGGGTCTCGACTGGAATAAATTTTACTAACTTACTAACTTTATCTTGGGTAACGACTGAGATAAAGACACATATTCTGGGTCTCGACTGGAATACATCTTACTAAAAAACTCACTTTATCTTGGGTATCGACTGAGATAAAGATATTTATTCTGGGTCTCGACTGGAATAAATTTTACTAACTCAATAACTTTATCTTGGGTAACGACTGACATGAAGATATTTATTCTGGGTTTGACTGGAACAAATTTTACTAACTCACTAAATTTATCTTGGGTAAGGACTGAGATAAAGATACATATTCTGGGTCTCGACTGGAATACATCTTACTAACAAACTCACTTTATCTTGGGTATCGACTGAGATAAAGATATTTATTTTGGGTCTCGACTGGAATAAACTCCACTAACATAACAACTTTATCTTGGGTATCGACTAAGATAAAGATACTTATTCTGGGTCTGGACTGGAGTAAATCTTAACAACAAACTCACTTTACCTTGGGTATCGACTGAGATAAAGACATTTATTCTGGGACTCGACTGGAATTACTGTTACTAACAAAAATAACTTTATCTTTGGTACCCACTGAGATAAAAGTTTTTTGTGAGTCTCGACTGGAATAAATTGTACTATTATCAAACCTTTATCGTAGGTCTCGACTGAGATAAAGTTACGTTATTTTGGGTAGCGACTAGAATAATACTTACTAACATAAAGCCCTTATCTTGGATCTCGACAGAGATAAAGTTACGTTATTTTGGATAGCGATTAGAATAACATTTACTAACATTAACCTTTATCTTGGGTACCGACTGAGATAAAGATAGTTATTCAGGGAACCGACTAGAATAAATCCTACTAATACAACTTTGCGTTGGGTCTCGACTGAAGTAAATATCTTTTCCCGGGGAACGACTAGAACAAGGCCGGTACTAGCGCACACACCTTTCTTTGGGTCTCGACTGAAGTAAAGTATCTTGTTCCGGGTACGACTAGAACAAGATAACCACTAACTATCTATTTACCAACGCCATAAATTCGATTCTACATTTTAGACTAGTGAGTACGTTTGGATTAATCATTTATTGCATATCTCGTATTACATATCCTATTTAATATTTATACTTATATATTTATTGGTGCCAATCCTCAAAAGTGAATTGTTTGAAGTTATCATAATTTTTTTAATTAAGTTGATAGAATAAATTAAATGAAATTTTATTTGCTAAGTGACATGAATAGTGTATGAAATCTGATGTATTGTGAAATAAAAGATTAAGTTTGAATATTCATCGGTGTTCTTATTTATAATGCCCGTCTATTATATTTTTGTTGAGTATTCTCGTTTTGCAGACGATCCGATGACACTTCAATTGTGTACCAACAAACCGGCATTGGAAAATGTAAATTTTTTACCAAGACTGTTTATTTTTATAACTATTTCACTTCTATTTTATTTAAGACAGTATATTTTATTGTTGAAACAATTTAACTTGTCCGAAAAATGATTTCCTACGGCAATAATTCCGGAACTCGGGTAGTTTCTGCAGCACAGTCTGCAGCACAGCACTGCACACTTTATCGCCGTAATTCAAGGCTCCGGAGTCTCTATTATACAAAATCTCTTGCACACATACTTCACTACTCTTTCTCACTACTGCAAAGGATAAATCAAATTTAATCACTCTTTAATCACAAAATCACTAGAACAACACGGGACTTGTTTTCATAAATTCAGGTATATTTAGAAATGTCAGAAATGTCGAATTGACAACAAATAAGCACCAAGTGAATTTGCTTAGAATATAGAGAGAACAGGAAGTGTGATAAGCCAAATTTGGCGTAGTCAAAGTCTGGTTGTGTTAGTATCTGTAGCCGCTGTAATAAATGCTCAGTACAGCCGTCTAGTAGAATCAATATAGAGAGCGGAACAACAAGATATATGGTTGAAAATATTACGTTTGCTCCCATCGAACATGTTCTTAGTTGCTGTCACTACACCTACATACCCTGAGAGTTTCTCAGCTGCCATAAATGTAAACAAATCTCGGTGGATGAAGGAATTTTTCGATATTTCCACGTTTTGGTTATGTATTTTTAATTTAATTTAATATAAAAATGTGTGTAAAGTATACAAAATAATATTTTATAACTATACTTGCCTAAAAAGTGATTTCCCACGTCGTACCTTGGTGTTGTTGTGGAAATTTTTTATCGAACATTTCATTCCGAAAATACGTGAACATCACTTAGAAATTTATCACTATAATATCGACAGATAATAACTAACACTCTTTACTTTCTTTAGCACTATTGCTAAATACAATATCTTTCACTTTTCACAAGTTTTAAATTAAATTCAAATTGTTGCAAATTATAAAACTTCGTTTGACAGCTGTAAGTACATTTGTCTCTTTCTTCAATATAATGCTGACCTACTTCAAGGGACCATGAAAAAATCCACGCTTATGCACACGAATTTTACAGGTATCAACACTTCCTGTTGTCTCTATATTCTAAGTGAATTTGTCATCCCCCGTGTTAACAAAGAAAAAAAAAAAAGATCTAGCCACTACTAGATGAATTTTACATAGCATAGCCTTTCGGTTTTGCTATATAATCTAAGGTTTTATCGTCGACTTCATGGCTTGTTTATTCCGGGAGTTACAACATAGTTATTATAGCATCCATTATTACATATGCTTCAAGTGCCACACCTAGTGCAGTTTTAGATGAAACTATGTTCAATTTTTTATCTATACATCTTGCAATTCAGAAGGAAATGCTATAGCGATTTCAATTCAATTCAATTATAAAATAAAATATATTATATACATGTGGTTTCAAAATCTTTGACAGTAGGATTTCTGGTCGATGTATTCACAAAGAAATCAAATGTTTCTAATATCTATATTTTTGGTATAACGGCAACAATTTTTTCAACGGAAAATTTTCACCGTACTAACAGCAATAGATTCAATAAACGAAAAGAGGTGGTGTGAAAGGAGGATTAGCATTTACATTAACAGCCAAGCTGTACTTCGAGAATCCGGTGGCTACAAAGATTGGCTGGAAATTAAAGAACAAACATATTTGGATTGGTATCTATATCCTACAAACTAGGTGTGCTCAGCTTCTTTTTAGGTGTAAATCATGACGCCACTAAGGGTATTCTTATATTTGGGCAAGAAAGATTGCAAGGCTCTGGTAGGATTAATTACAGAACATAATAAAGGGTTTTCCAATAAGAGGTGTTATTTTAATTAGCCCGCTATTTCGGTAGATGCCACTTTTGGAGCTGTCTTTTTTTGACGTTTGACAAGTAGAAACTACGCCATTAATAAAAATGGAACGATACACGATTCAACAACGCATTGAAATTATTAAAATTCACTATAAAAATGGTGAAAATGTGGCAGAGACGGTTCGTAAAACTCGAAAATTTTTGGGTCGTCGTGAAGCACCTTGTCGGACCGCAATACAGAAATTGGTAGAAAAATTCGAGCTGTCGGGACAAGTTAGTGATGTGAAGAATAAAACCCGTGCACGTCGCTCAAGAACAGCCGAGAATATTGCTGCTGTAGCCGAAAGTGTTGAAGAAAACCCAGGTTAGTCCATTCCTCGTCGTTCTTTGGAATTAGGCATTCCACAAACGTCATTACACCGTATTTTGCATAAAGATTTGGGTCTTAAGGCTTATAAAGTTCAGTTAACACAAGAACTCAAGCCGGCCGATCATCAACAACGTCGAGTCTTTGCTGATTGGGTCCTTGAAATCCATGAAAATGATCCGAAATTCCATCGAAAACTCATCTTGAGTGATGAGGCCCATTTCCATCTTGAGGGCTTCGTCACCAAGCAAAATTGTCACATCTGGAGCTCGGAAAACCCAAGAGTTATAGTTGAAAAGCCTCTCTATCCTCAACGTGTGAGTCTTTGGTGCAGTTTATGGTCCCGCGGGGTCATTGGACCTTACTTTTCGAAAATGAGGCTGGAGCAACAGTTACGGTGAATGGATTGCGCTATCGACAGATGATTAATGATTTTTTATGGCCGGAATTGGATGGTATTGATCTGGACAACGTTTACTTTCAACAAGACGGCGCTGCGTGCCATACAAGCAACGAAACCATTGATCTTTTACGGGAAAAGTTTCCGGACCATGTTATCTCTCGAAGAGGTGATCACAATTGGCCACCGAGATCTTGTGACTTAACACCTTGTGACTTCTTCCTTTGGGGCCACGTGAAAGAGAAGGTCTACGCCAACAGCCCAGCGTCGATTCAAGACCTCAAAGATGGAATTCGTGAGGCTATCGAGGACATAGTGTAGCCACTTTGCGATTTGGTTATGGAAAATTTCATGAAAAGGATATGGTCCTGTAGGCGTGGTCGTGGTGGTCATTTGGCTAATGTTATTTTCCATTATTAACGGCATATCTTCCTCTTTATAATGAAATAAAGATCCGATCATTTATCTCAAAAAATGGCATTTTTCTTTGAATATGAAAAAAACACCTCTTATTGGAAAACCCGTTAAATGCAGTTGCCATATAGCCCCCGTACGCGTCATTTGAGATTTGAGCTGACGTTTTTGCTTAGAGGCGTTTTCTTTGTCAGTGTATATTGGATATGCTCTTATGACGGTGCGCAGGGTTAGTAATGTAATCGAAAGCACTCCAGGAAAATGTCGTGATGATTTCTTGTTCTTTGGTGTGCAAGTATTGTTTGAGAAAAGCAATAGCGTATATATTTTCACCAACAACTTACCCTTTTCGATAATGAGCCAATTCCAAATGATATCATGAAAATTTTCAACCCTTAATATGTATCTTGAATAAGGTATACTTTAGAGATATATAGTAGGAAGCAACGGAACGGACTTTTATATACCTTATATTATATAATCAAATGATATACCGCAGCGCTCGTTTTTCTAGAACATCTTGCATAGAGATCATAAGATTATACTCCCAAACAGACCAACATTTAATCTGCTGCGATATTTCGGATATGTTCTTTGCTATTGCTGCTATTAGCCATAAAATGTAATATAAACGAACTCTATACTTGAAATATATCACATGTTGCTAAAATATTGAAAATAAAATAAATGTGTCTGTCATATGAGAATGATGAATACATAACATAACAAACTATCCGGAAAAATGCTACTCAAACTTTAATACACTTCGAAACAGCTTTAAAAATCATCTCAAGACAACTGAAACGAAGTGGTTTACCATGCTGCTGATATTACATGGTGCATTGCAGCATGAAGGATAATAATGAAATCTGACATAGAATAAATTGCCACAAATGTTGAGGCAAGACACTTACGCCATGATAGGTACATATATTGGACCATCAATGAACAAACAATAGACGTTTTGAGGGAAAGACTTAATTTTCTCCAACACTTGGCTTATATTGCATATTTGAAGGGAGATCAATTTTAAGGGAATTACAATTTCATGCATCTATATTGGGCGTCATCATGAGAAATACGGAAGGGTTCTGTCTATCGTTTGGGCACATATCAAAATCCTTAAGTCTTGGTATATCCATTATTAAGATGAATGAGACTTCTACATATAGTACTCATAATTCCATTCATGGTATATAAATGAGCCTTTCTTCAATATTGTTCTGCTCAACTGTATGTGACTGATTCATCAAATGCTTTCGTTACAAAGTTACCATTGGAATTGCAAATATCTAGACTGCATATTAAATTATCCAAGGGGATGTCTTTAGGAAAATGGGAAAATCCCTCTGCAGTTAACTTAATTCCACATATGCTGCACACCATGCTACAAAAATATATACCTAAACCTACATATGGGCACCCCTATCATCCTGTCTCATTTAATTTTCTTGCTGCGTAAAATTTTATTCACGTATACGACATTCTGATATTGCCCGTATGTTAGACGACGTGATTGAAATTTCTCAAGATTTTATCCAAAATTAATTAATTAAAATTATGTATTTTACTTTGCTGTAGGCATACATACAAAAAACTATTACCCTTGTGTTACGCTATATAATATTTAGAAGAGAATCTGTTCCAGAAATTTCCACCTTGTTGAGTTGAATTTTCTTGATGTTTCATTTATGGGAGAAGTAGAGAAGCTATATCGGCGCGCTAAGTATAGTTCTTATGAACTGTGAACGCGCGTTATAAAAGAAAACTAATTTACACGTCATCGTCATAAGTACGATGCTCCCCACCCAGTAATTCTTCAGGCACTTCATTAATTTTTGTTTTCGACAGAAAGTTTAAGTCTCGAGGGGCTTTATTAGTTCAGTATAGTACTGAAGGAAGGCATTATATACCCATTTTGACAACATCTACTCATCCTGAAAGTAAGCTATAAATTTCAAACCGAACTCTTGGATAATTAGCAGATGTAGTTAAATGCTAAAAGCTTTTAGTTTTAGTGAAAAGCTGCTCAGTAAGTGTCAACCACTAAAAGCTTTTGGCAAATTGTTCTGATTGTAGAGGTAATGGCAAATTGCAATTAACGATAATTACTACCCGCCGCAGGGGTAATTGCCCGTTGTCTCATTTTACCAGTGTGTAATTATACTATGATGGGATTTTAATTTAATTTCCATACTAACATAGTACTCTACTATAGTTCTGAAACAATATAACCCAAAATTCGATTCTCTGTGTGATATGCTGTGGGGCTTATTGATTCGTTCGTTTTCGCCTTATAATACTCTTGCGACATTCTTCAGTGGCAAGCTGAGGACGAAGGGAGCCAATATATCTTCCATCGTTAATATTATACAGGAATATCTGAAATTCTCCGTCTATAAGATTGGAGAAATCACAAAGTACAGAATGTATGAAGCGACTAGAGTATCTGGTCGATGTATATTGTTTTCGATTTTACAGGACTCTGATTTATGTATGTGCTGTAGATGAAGAAAAACTACAAATTTGCACTTTGTAATTATGTCAGCGATGTAATCCAGATTTTACTACCTCTATTTCAATTTTCAAGAATATTTTATGTTAAACCTGGAAAAGTGTGATTCTTTTTGTCCTCGTTCTAGTACAACGATCGGAATGGGGTCAATTAAACCCCACTGTATATATGTATGGTTGAATTATATCTCTATATTCAAAGGGTAGAGGTTTCTCAGTGTATAATGAAAATACATATTCTTACGAAGTCGCTAAAAGGTTTAAAAGATCCTGTTAGTTTTAAAATTTACTGAAGTACAGCACCGCACTATTGATACGGTAAACCTCACCTTTGGGGTCTATTAATGTCGTTGGATGTTTTTATCGGCAGTATAGTAGCAAAAAGTTGGCTGGAAGTTGTCCCGGCTATCATCAGCTTGAAACCTTCATGTACCATAAAATGGTTGAGAGCTTCTTAGCAGATGAATATAAATTTGAGAACAGATTATTACAATATAAATCTCCAAAGAAATCACCATCGATTTGAATTCACCTGCATAAAAGAAGAGTCTAGATGTCTAATGTTGACCCGAACAGGGTCTTCTTATCTTTCCGATTAAATAGTAACACTTCTGAAGATTTTTATTTTATTTTTATTGAAGAATCGGAAGTGGTTATTAGTGCCTTTAATATTGTTTTCGTGAGAAAATACCACGTTTTTTGGGGTCAACTTATAGAAAGCTGTAGCGAGTATTTTAAATATTCGTTACAATCGAGGTGCTCCAGGACAGGATAGTACAAAGTACGCAGTGATCTGAATGTCGAGATCTCACTGTGAATACAAATCCATCCCGGACGTAGGAAAAATTGCGAATTGCTTATAACATTGATAGTATTTTTGTCGAAATAACATTATTTGTCCATTGTGTTAGTTACATATCAATTTAGACGTATAACATAATATATATAAATATATGTGAAATGTATATTTATTTCATAGTCCAAAATTGCTCTGGACATCGATCCTCCAGTGTAGATATGACACAATATCACGCCAACTGATTTTTACTAAATATTCAACGGCGGGACTATTTTATGTTACTGCGGGACCATAAACATTGAGTTGTTCATTCCAGAGCAATCAGTAGATAGTCCAAGACTGATACTCTTTATTGGGGCTCAAACTACGAAACATCCAGAGTATTTGCAGTTCCACCACTACAAACAGTTTTGAGTGGAACTCAATTTTGGTTCACTAAGTTGCTGATTACCTTGAAGCCAAATCAGTGATCAATAGGCTTGTGCCAAAGCGGATTGTGAAGGCTAAATCAAACAAAATTATAACCAGGCAAGGACCAGCTGGAAAATTTTCTAAAGATTATAATTAAAAGAAAAAACAAAAATTAAACACGAAATAAAGTGAAAATAGTAAAATGGGTGGAGGGGAGGGGGTGTTTAAGGGTTGAAAATGGTTGTCTGCGAATTTCGATGAAATGTTACATCCCAGCGAAAACTGTTGAATAAAATAATTTGAATACATAATTTTTAAGTAGAACAATTAAATTATTGATATTTTTTATAAAAATAAATATTTATGAGAAATTATAAAATTCGAATGAATTTTAGATCTTTTGCATTGCGGTTGTTGTTCTTCTTAATCAATAAAACTCGGAAGGATCTTCGAGATTATCGACGTCTTCATGCTCTTTAATTTCAATATCAAAGCTCCTTCCTGACTATATGTCAAAAAACATAAATTTTTATATGTAAGCTCCAAGAAAAGGTTGCCCGATTTAGTCCATTTCAATTGTATTTACTATTGCTATGAAACACCATAAACCAAATTTCAGCTCTCTACGTTGACGCGTTCTCAGACAATGTCCACATATAGTATACAATAGTGAAAATGAAATCTTTATATGGCGACCCAACGAAGGAGTTGCCCGATTAGTCCCATTTCCGAGCTTAAATTATGAAGTGCTTTAATCAATAATATAATATAATAATATATATAATATATATAATATATATATAAATTAATATAATATAAAATCATATAATATAATTTAAAAAATACTATTATTACCAAAAATTTGTTCGTTAGTTCTCTATCTCTCTCCCTCCTCTTGCCCAATCCCTTTATTTTTCTCTCTCCCTCCCCTCTGTAACACCTACTTTCTTCCGCTATCCAGGACCGAATGCCTTGGTATAAAGTCACTTATAGAATGCAGCATTAAATTTCATTTGCGGCGAATTTACGAAATAGAGTGGCCATACAAAATTTTTCAGACTTCAAGTATATTCATGTATTTAGTAGAAATAAACTTTTTGACAAACGAAAAATCTTTGAGAAAGAGATTTCTTTGCAATATAGAGCGTTTCGTATCAGAAGGAACCATATATCAGGATGGCTTGGCTCCTACCTGTCATATACGCCAAAGTGAACAGCTGTGCTGATCCCCTATATGCACTTAAAAATATTTTTAAATCTGAGACGAAATACTAAGTCTAAGCCCTATGCGGGACCAGCATTTCATAGAAAGAATTTTACTGTGAAATAAATTCACAGAAAATTTAATCAAATTGACCTATTTTTCTGTCAAATCCGCAGCTCTGGTGGTAAGCATTGTTAAAGAAATGTGAGAAAATACTATACAAACTAACTTGCATATTTTTATATATTTAAAATACGGGGTGATCATATTTTCGAAAATTCGGTCGCATGGGATCTCATCCTTCATGGATTTTTGGTAATTCGCATTATTTAGGTCGCTTAGAGAATAATATATTTAAGGGGAATAGAATATTGCTAACCATGCTTAGTTGGAAAGCAGTAAAAAATTTTTTACACGAATTACTTTCAATCAGTGTCATTAAATCTATTTTTCTGATGTAAATTTATTTTACTGACGTACCTATATGACTGACCGTTCATAGAAAGGACAAGACAACAAGGCAATATACCTATTCCAATTCAGAAGCAGAAGTAGTGTATTGGAATTTTGAAGCAAAATTTCCATAAGGCATGTGGTTAAATATATTTAAAGATATCTGCAAATATTTGAATCATTCATCTAAATTAAACTTAAAAACAAAAATTAAGAACAATTATTTTATATACGAAATTGGCCTTGTAACATCAGAATCGAAAGCATAATAATTAGCAAACTTTCGATTTATCATGAGAGCTAAAAATCATCTTTCCTTCGGAGCCAGATTCTTCTGATTAATGTATTAAATTTAAATAAACAAAAAAAAAAAAAATACATAACGTATTTCCATCTACGGATATTCATACACATAGTTGCTAAACATACATACGTACAAACAAAACCCAGAAAATTCTTAATATCAATGCTTGAGAACAAAATTAATACGAATTCATAGCCATGCCATTAATCACTTATTTTCGCATATGTCTACAAAATAAATGACTCAAAGGATAAACTTCGCATTATTCCTGCCCCAGATGAACACGTAAAGAGCCTGTAGGAAAGTAGGTACTTTCGATCCTTAACTTTCCAACCTTTTCATTTAAATGACAGTAAAATGATGGGGCATGGAGTAGAATCCTGACAACGAAATGGCATTGTGTATTTGCAAAATATTACAGAAGAGCGAAAAGCTAAAAACGCAAAGCCATCCTGAAGATCATCAAAGTGGAAAGTGTGAGGAATGATTTATGAAACTATGTACAAAAAGGAATTCAGAAACAAGCAGAACATCCATATATGAAGATATTGAACTCATTTCAACATCCTATTTTGTGTGCACAACAAACATGTGCCTTTTGTTTACCAAGTGTGTTTCTCCTTTCAGACAAAACCAACCAGGAGACGACTACTTTGGATGAAAAGATTGCGGAAGGTGTTAAAAGTGGTGTGGTGTAAAACGAATCCATCGAGACCAAAGACATGTCATCGTTGCTTATGATTTATTGTACACATCTTGATGGGTGTCATAATTTGCTTTACTTGTATGTGTTGCTCTATTTGGCTCCTGTCGATTATCGATTTTTACTAAATGTCAATAAAGGAAACCTGCTACACAACATTATACACCAATTCGCCAAAATGCGAGCTTAGACGGGCGACAATGATTGATTGGGATATTTTCACGGTAATATCTTTACATTTAATATGATTACGCCCATTATAGCAGGTGCAAATGATAACTACCACTCCATGACACAAATACAGATTAATTAGAATAAAAGGGGCCTTTTGTTCCGGTAACGGGAGATTTAATCAATTCTTAATTAGGCATGCTAATACATTATTTATATACATGGAGAGAGGAATAACTACCGCTTTTAATATCAGGCAATTGCTCAGATTGATTGACTGCTGGAAATTGGTATAGAGTAAGAAAAAGTCGACCACTTGATTGGGAACCTTATTTCAATGTATTTCTTATAAAAAGTGATGAAATAATAGTCTCCTTTATTGAGCTACTGCTACCTACATATCTAAGGCATCATACAGTACTAGTTTAGAGATTGTAAGTTCATCAAACTCTATAGTTGAAGAAATAATTCCTTGAACCCCGTGTAATAATTGCAGAGAGTGAAAACTTGTTCAAGGAAAATCCAGAAATTTTAAATCACTATGAGCCATTTTCAAGAAACTGATAAACTGTTATGAAGGAAAAAGCTCGAATCTTAACACTAGAATGCCCGGCAGTTACAAACCCCCTTAGATGCCCAAATGGAGTTATTTTGACTCCTATATCAGGCGCATTAAATGTAATGATATTTTATATAGATTTTATGAAATATATAATTATATGTAATATAATATTTATTAAATTTTTTTTTATTTGATTCCTCTTAGTTTTAATCATATTTCTTGCATTTTCGTTTAATTGTAGCTGTACCAGTTCCGCATATTGATTTTGTACAGGTAGTACATATTCCCACTGTAAAATTTTTTTTTTGCAGAGTACCTTAATTTGACAATACTTAGTCGACTGTGTAGGTTCCTGGTCAAATTCTAGATTATACACAGAAGTAGGAAACACATTTTCAATCCGCATATTCGGGTCCGTAAGCTCCTCTGCTAACTTTTGTAGGAGAACTCTACGGGAAATTTTTTCAGAGGTCACTTATATATGATCCACGCATTTATTGCAGCTAAATCAAGAGTGTTTTGAAATGAGTGAATAGCCTATCGCCTTGTACTTGTTCGGACAGTATGTTTTCTTGTAATTTGATTTATAACATCAACTCCGTACTTAGTATCATTGTAGAATTCAACACTTTCGGGCATTTTCTTCCCATTATTCCAGATTTTTAGATCTGAGTGAAGAGTGCTAAGAAAAACAACATTTTTCTTTGTTTTGCCCTGATAGACAGTTAGAGTCATATGATCACTTTTGAGGTATACTATAGCTGCTCCTTCATAGATTTTATTTGGCTTTATTCACAGTTCCTAAAAGAGTGGTTTAATTTCTTTTAAGTTTTTTTTGCTAGCACGATCGAGGTATAGTTATCGGTAGTTACGTTTCTACCTTTGTTGAGAAAGGGTTTCATCAGTTTCATTACCACACGGTCAGATACACGTTTATCAGCTGGAAGAAAGCCATTTACCAAATATTTACTATCCTTGTCTACTGCTAACCAGTACTTTTGACCATACTTATCAGGTTTGGAGAGTATAAATTGAGTAAAAGGACACCTAGCCTTAATAGGAAATAACTGCTCATCTACAGTGATGAATGCTCCCGGTTTATAGCATGCCATACAATTTTCAATAAATCTTTTCCATAATGTTGAGAACAGACAAAATTTATCTATCTGCAGACATAGAGAGCGACTAAATCGTTTATCGAAACAAAGATAGCGTAGTATTTGGCAGAAACGTTTCCTTGATAAGGCCTTTTTACACAATGGTAGACCCCAGTTATCAGCCTACAAACTGTGCACAGGTAGATCGTTTGCACCTGCAAATCATCGGGCATACATAGCTCCGATAAATGCTTCAAGCTCTTCATCGCTAAGCGTAAAAGCTTCGCTTTCGGTCTGCCTACTTGCTTCAGTGATAGGGCAACTTTCTATATGATGTAGTATACACTTATCTATAAATAAACGCCATGTACTTGCCGGGCTACCAGCGATAACATTTCTCGTTGCATGCCCTGTGGGCCCGGCTATTTCCCTGAGCACATTGTGCCGCGCACGTCTACCTGGCGCACTCTCTCCAGGCGTAACTAATTTCCATTGCGTATCGTCGGCTCCAGCCAACATTACGGGATCAACGTCAATACCAAGATTCAAGTTGTCATCGTTGTCAGATGTATGTACTGCCTGTTCAGCTACTGTAGGATTAGGAACATAAATTATACCTTCTGAGTTTCCAATCCACCTTCTTTTTCGAATAATAAGCGAGGAACGTTCGAGGCTTGCTTGTCGGACACCTGACATCTTCCCACGTCTAGTTCCACGAGCAGCTCGACAGAGAAGTCTACCATGTCTCTGTCCCCGCTTGGATGTTGTACAGTAATCCGTAGAATGAGTGCCAACTATATTTACATTCTTCAAATCAAAAAGAAGTATGAAATAGTATCAAACACCCACCTTCATTATTATCCTCACTATCGGAAGAGGTGTAATTCTCACGAGTTACAATAACAAAATCTTCATGAGACTAGTGTCCGTCATCGCTCCCAATTTCGGACACGTCTTCGGGAATATTTTGCAAAACTGCACGAGTTTGTTCTGGGGTCAAATCCTAAGCAATGCTCAAAAATAATTGCCGTACTCGCAATTCACGTTACAAGCACAACAAACGTCCTTCAATGAATGACTACACAAAGAAACCAGCACCAAATTTTATCTTGAATAACTAACAAGATTAATTTTTCCCGAGTAACTCACGTGTAGCTTATCACGAATCGAAATAGCTAATGAGAAAAATATTATTATTATTAGTAGGTGGTTCGGCAAAGAAGACATAATTTTTGTCTTTGCTATGAAAAAGTCATGGCCTACACTACAGGGCGATATAATTTTAAATATAATTTTGCAAATAAATTCATTTACTACGCAATCTTGCACTAAAATAACAAGGAGTCAATATGAAGTAGCATCTACATGCATTACATTCCTTACGGGGTCACTCTGGTGTTGTCTTCCTGCGAAGCTCAAGGTCGAACTAACGAATCGAAACATGTGAATATACCTATCAGTAACTCTAGTGGAATTTTCTTCGAGGAAACGGGGAGACTTGGGAAGTCTGCATTATTCTGGAAAATGGTTATACATTTCCTCTTGACCAAATATGAAAAAGAATAGGACCAATTTCGATGGCAATATGCTGAACTTTCCAAGCTTTGTGATGAACTTAGATCATTTGTGATGAACCCTTGTTCACTCTCAAGGTAATAAACGCAACGTTTAACGAGTTCCGACCAGTTTTCTACCAAAAACAAGAACGCAGGAGGCATTGTCAATGAAATAGGTAGATTATCAAAAATCCTCTTCGGAACAATGGATGACGAAGACTCTAATAGAATCGGGACGATCGTCTCAAGGACAACAAAAAAAAAATGTTAGACCACCCTGTAGTATCGCAAACCTCGATTATATTAAACGCAATCGAAACCTTAAATAAGTTTGAAATGATGTTAAATCAACGTTTTCAACAGATCGAAACAGTTCTACATACCTTAACAGAGAATTGCGATAAGTGAACTAGGGCGATGCAAACTTTACATTTCCTTGATGAATTAGCTAACATTATGGTACTTTACCTAGGAAGATTTCTCTCAAAACAGGGAGAATTAAGTGGTAAAATGAATGAAGCTAAATTGGTAAAAATGGATAAGCACCTGTCGAGTTCGTAAAGCTTTGTTGAAGTACTCAAAGAAATACAACTTGAGCTACCACATGACGTAAAATTGCCAGTAAAACCATCTGTTGAAAATTTACCAGAAATAGAGAAAATTTCTCAAGTAATTCCATTATACAGGGTGTTGCAAAAGTATAATTACATACGCTAAACTTAGGTAGGTGGGACCGAGTTAAGAAAAAAATTCTTATAGATTTTTGCCGCACATTCCGTTGTTTCCGAGTTATGCTGGCAACACTGTTTTGTGAACTGGAAAGTACACACTTTTGAATTTTAATGTATCCAGTATCGATACTTTTGATATAACAAAATGTCAAAGTGGAATTTGTTTCTTTTGTTTCACAAATTTCTTACTTTGGAAGCGATTTACTCAAAACTACTAATAACATTTGTTTTCCTAATTATTTGGTAGCCTATACGATGTCCTTTCCAACAATATGTAACTCAATGCTGTATCTAGAGGGTTTCATAAAATAGTATCCAATAATCTTTCAAGCGAGAGTTATACCACAAAAATGATTCACTTTAGGGTTTAGTTGACTGGCTATTATGACGGTCACGTGGTGACATAAAACAAGTTTTCTGATGAGTCATGCCCATTAACCTATTCAGAGTATACGAAACATCGTATTTGCTTTCCAAAAATATCCTGTTTGTACTCAGGTAATAAAATATGCAAACTGTAGATGCTATACAGAAATTAACAAGAGGTTATATTTGCGTGCTTAGACACTCGATTCAGCATCAGCAAATGCACGAAGCAATCCGTTAAAGTATGCTCTTTGACCTATTATGGAATCCATAAAAAAATATTCTATTGTTGCATGCAATATGAAGTCACTTTTACCTGAAATTTTGCACGTTTTATTACTTATAGTCGAGAAATGGATGGAACATATTAGGAGATTCCCTGAGACCTCGTCCTTCTTCTAGGCTCTTTTCTATTCCTTTTAATAGATTAATCACGGAAGGGCCCCTTGTCAGTTGACGAGAAACTTCAGGCAGGCCTAGACGTGTAAGTGATATTTGTATCTTAAAATAATTTTAAAAACAAAAACAAATGTCATTAGTAATTTTGAATAAATCGCTTCCAAAATAAGAAATTTGTAAAACAAAAGAAACAAATTCCACTTTTACAATTTGCTGTATCGAAAGCATTGATGTTGTATGAATGTGCAATATGTTCTCTTAAAGTGAAACATGTGTTCAGTCAAACAAAATCGCCTTTCTAGGCCGTCTGCTTCCTGAGAGATACATTAAAATTTAAAAGTGTATACTTTCCAGTTCATAAAACAGTGTTGCCAGCATAACTTGGAAACAACGGAATGTGCGGCAAAACTCTATAGGATTTGTTTTCTTTACTCGGTCCCACCTACCTAAGTTTAGCGTATGTAATCATACTTTTGAAACACCCTGTATACTTCTAATTCTTTAGTACTTAATATAAAATTCCCCTAATCGGCGACCTTTTTATATTTTACAAACTAATCAGTATTCGTGCAACTTATATGAACAACTTTTATTATTTCATTAGACCCGAGTATGAATTCGTGAGCATGAATGAAAAATTAAGACAATACATATTTCTGAAACAAAACAAATTTGACAGAGGCCAAAATGTGAATCATAATTTTTATATTTGTAATGAAAACTACCTGATGTATAATGAAAATAACACGATTGAACCTAGGTTACAATGAAGTAGACACCTGAGAGGTTAGAATTTTTAAAGGCACTCAGGAAAAATGGTAGCGTTAATTAAAGCATGGTTGTATGTACTTCCTGAACAAAGTAACGTTAGGATAATTTGTAATGACACTGCATATTGTAGAAAAATTTTGAAGAGTGGTATTCTGGAACTTTTTTACCGGATGTAGATCTTCAACAATGTATATTAACCTTGAAACCAAAATGGAAATAAACGAATACTTTGATAGTATTAAAGCAGATGATATCAGAAACGTTACAGTAAATTATAATAAAACCTCATTTAACGCTTTTGTAAAAGCTAATATAGATAGCTCTGCTCTCCAAAAAAGTGAGCATAAGCATAGAAAAATTAAGGGACGAAACTAAATTACATAACGAAAATTCTACCCCTCAAATGTCAAAGAATATGTTTACCATTATTATAGTTATACTTTCCATAGTCGTATCTTTTCCAATTATGAAACTTTATAAGATATACAATTAAATGTAACGGTAATAATGAAAATTTATAATAAAATGAAAATTTCTTTTCACAATTTTATTTTATAATAATGTTCTACGTGTCGTATATACCCTTACAGTTTTAGATGCTAATATTAATACTATTATAACATAAAAAAATATTTTTTTATAGAAGTAGTTTTGTTTTCTTTAGAGAAGTAATTGTAAAGGGTTTTCCAATAGGGACGGGTCGATGTTGTTTCATAAATACCGTTATTTATTTCAAAAACTTTTGTGTGTAAAGAAATCAATTTTTTGGAAATATTTGCGAATAATTTAAAGATGCTTAATTAAAAAATACATAATAATACACTTTTTCACAGCTACTATTCTCGGCTATTTAATAAGCCAACAATAACCAAAATCTATAGTGTGGTTCAAAAGTTATACTCATTTATTCCCAGCAGGGTTCATGAATATCTTCAACTGGCCACAACTCCTAAAGGAAGGTTTCTAGGGGGGGGGGGTATGTGGAACAATTTTTTGATCAGCTTACCTCAAGGAATCGCGTAGTATACCGGAAGGTATCTTGATCAGAATCACCCTGTATAAAAAAAAAAAAATTTATACATAGTCCACAAATTTATTTTATGTTATGAAGCAAGAGTATGGTGCATGATTCTCACGATTCACAAGTCTTGGGTTTCATGTGCACATTTTAAGATACCCGTGCCACATAAATTTTACTAATTCAGTACCGAATAAACAAAAATCGTAATTTATTGCTTCTATGTTGCACACAAATCGCTGAGTCAAGTGTTCACACATGTTATCAAGGTATACACAATTCATTTCATAAATGCGAACCATATGAGTTCTAATTTCTATGTTGCAACAAAGCATTATCGCTGTTCCCGATCTTCCCATCCCATTCAGTGACATTATTGTTCTGAAAAGTATTTTAATCCCTTAAAATCAGCCTCTAAATATATTTTAAAAATTTCTACTATAAAATTGACTATTAAATCTTCTAATCCTAACATAAACTTGATTTTCAAACCTTAAATTTTTCAGTAATAATGTTAATAATTAAGTACATACAATTAATCACGTATTAATAAGAATCAAAAAAGTATTTCAGATACTATTGTACATTGTGTCTTAAGAAAATTTAAAATCAGTTGAACAAGACTACGTTTTTTTCTGCGTTTTGGTAAAAATTAATTACATACATCAATTTCAAATATATATAGATCAACTGATAATAAAAAATTATTAGAACTACTGAGATTCTGTAGAATTTGTATGTCTACGGTTTAAAAATGATTTTATTTTAAATAAATTTAAATTTCTAAAATAAATTAAAATATATATACTTACATACTTAATACACCACTAATTGAAATAAATAATAAAATTATAACTTTCTGTAAATAAAAATTATATGTAAAATACGGTACCTGATTTTTGGAAATTCTAGTTATATTTTGCTTCATATTGGAAATATGTACATAGAAATTGAAAAAACTATGCATATTTGTGAAAGCTCTCTTTCAATCCGTTGCAAAACAGAATAAAATTCTGAATTCACGAAAAAATTCGTCACAGTATATTGATGCTCAGAACTTTTTACAATCATCTATACTTTCATTAAGCTTGTATTCACATCAAATTTATAGTCCGTGCTACGAAAAATGTGCTATAAAGGTCAGGAAAATTTCAGTTGTTGTTGTTCTACCAATTTAACCTGAGCAAAATTTTGAAATTTTTCCATTTAAATTAAGTTATTTTATTTATTTGTTTTCCGACAAGGTCAGATAAATCTCATCCTTGCAAATATGTTTTATATTGTGTTACTTAAGTTAAAGAATTTATTTGAAAATAAATTCGCTTATTATAATCAATCATATGCCGATATTCTCACTGTACAGCTGGAAATACGCTACATATATTCCTTTATCTGGTCTTTGATTACAAAAAATTGCTCATTAAACTTTATTTTCTGTTCTATACGAAAACCTCTTGGTATATTATTAATGAAGCTGATTTATTAAATTTTTTGAGAAATCATAAAGACTTCCCTTTAAAATATTTCTCGAAGTCTTTAAGCAACTCCACAAATTGTGAACAAGTATGAACTCCCAAACAAGACAAATGGCGCACCATCTTTACGTTGCGACAGCTAGTAGTAATTTTGTTGAACATAATTGCTATCTACTCGTCGATACTAGAACGCGTCACTAATCAGTTGCAGGGAATTCAACTAAATTTGTAATCTCTAAATGAAGAAATTTGCCACTAAGTAGAAATTTGAAATTGCCATAGGGAAAAGTCAGAGGATGAATTTGCCCTAATCCTTCAACAAATTTAAACTTTTTGCTACTTATTGAATATTGACGTGGTATTTCTTCGCTCAGTGAAGCGAGTGTGTCATTCGCTAATCAACTAGCATATTCTGTATGTAAGAAGAGTCTCGATAAAAAAAAAGAACTGCTGTTTATAAAGATTTTGTAAGCAAAGTATAGTGTCTAAGTTCGCAGAGGAGTAACGTAGGTTACAATAATAATTATTTAATAAGAATTAAGAAAAATAATAAAAAAATTTGTATTGTTTTAATTTTTAATGCGGCACCAAAATAATAGCTAAACATTTTTATCAAACTAAAGTGGTGCATTTGCACCACCTTGCACCATATTGCCGGCGCCCATGAGTCTGGTACTAGTGTTATGAAAAGAATTATACTCAATGCTTTGAAGTTAATAACCGGCGAGTCCACTTCGGGTTGCCGCTGCGTAAAGTATATATTTTAAAAACGTCTCCCGGAGTGTCATCCCTTTCCTATACGAAGGGTAATCGCAACAAAATCTCTTCAATATCTGCCCACAAGAAGTCTTGAAAGCAAGTAAAGCTAGAGTATTCGTAATTTTGATTTTCGTTGTATTGACAATTGTCTTTTTCAAAACAAATTAAATTATGAACTTTACTTTAGTATTTACTACCAATATTTTGAAGGAAGGCGGAAACCGAGCCCTCAAACATACACTAGACTGATTTGACTGTATTAGCCTTAATTTTGATGAAGAAAATCAATTAAATACATTTATACACCAATTATTTTAAGTTCCATTATTTTGTTATATTTTAAAATAATTGAATTGGAAATTATTAATTTGGATTTTCAAATACAAAGAATTTACTTATTATTTAAAAATTTTCATTTATACATACTTGTAATTACGGTTTATGTGTAGGAGAACTCAACAGTTCTTGAATTCCTACAAAAAGTGGAGAGGTTGAAATGTACTGGTGAATTAAACTTGTCGCGTTCGATTTTAACTATGAATTTTATTTGATTAGTAACTTAATTTAAAGAATGCATTATATAAAAAAAATTGGAACACAAAAGTGACATGAAAAAAAAAATACCTAACAAAATATTAAGAAATACTATATCTTTTCAACTTCAAATTGAGACTACATAATTTCAAATTGAGGCTAAACAATTTCAAATTGGGAATAAAAAGTAAATAATTAATTCCATTTATTCCAACAAATATAACAATTTTAAATTTGAGTAGGCTTTTGGAAAATAAAAGATAGAGTCTTTTATTAATATAGCGTTATTATTAATTAATTTATCCCTAATTAATTCATTCTTAAAAATGTCTTTCATCAAGAAAGTTCAAGCAGATAATGTAAGGAAGCAAATCTGTGCTTTAGATAATAATATCGAAGATTGGAGGGTACTTGCAAAAACTTTATGCGTGAAGAAATCAACTGGCTATCGATGGATGAAAAACCAACAAATACCTGAACAATAACGTAGTGGGAAGCGAAAAATAAAAATTACTAATTAACATCGACTGTTTATAGGAAGATGCATTGAAGAAAATCCTAGAATAACTTTAAAACAACTGCGAGATAAATTTGAAAATAATTATCAAATTGTTGTTTCTGCGGAATGTCTGAAAAAATATTTAGATGGATTACTATATACGTTGAAAGACATTCGAAGAGAGCCTGAGAGAACAAACATTGAAAGCAATAAAAGAAAACGATGTGATTATGTTCTAAAACTTTTAGAACATCAATCTAACAATGCACCGATACTTTACATGGACGAAACTAATTTTCACTTATACATATATCGAGAACCAAAGGTCTTTTCAAAAAAGGAACTCGTTGCACTCACTTTGCAGCAGGCAGTCGAGGATATAATATAAAGCAAAAGAATTTATGCGTCGCTGTCTTCGAAATGCTGAAAATATGTACCGAACATCAATCGTAATGATAATTGATAATGCTAATTGTCATGCTACCATTGAAGAAGTATTCCAAGACGATGAATTTCTTAATAACCTACTAAGACTCGCACCATATAGCCCAATGTTAAATGCAATTGAATATGCTTGGTCAAACCTAAAATCTGGAGTCAAAAGCGATTTAACTATTCAAATGCCGCAAATCTTAGTTGGTGAAGGCAAATCAAATTTGACGCAGACCGATTTCCGTCTACTACGGTTAGAAAATATTACGGAATTATCAATTTTTAATTAATTAAGATATTTTTAATTAATCTACTTTAAATTAACTGTAATAAATTATTTATTTTTTAGTCCCAATTTGAAATTGTATTGTCCCAATTTTTCTAATTTTATTCTAATTGATATTGGGTCATAGGTAGATGAATTTATCGTGATTGTTTGCAAATTGAAGAAAGAAATAGAAAAGAGCTAAATACAATTACTTGTAATTATAATTGATTTTTTTTGTTGTAATTGTTTTGTCAATTAGCCAATTGGGCCCTAGGTCCTGTCTATACAAAAATTCAGCTAGCTTTGTTTTCTATTCAAATTGCACAAAACTACCCTCTCGTGAATATGTTTAACCCTATTTCACGAGTTTTTGTTTGAAATTCTTTTGACGAAACTTAAACTTGGCAATCGAAGTTTTGAGACTTCCTAATACATGTACCAAAAATCAAGAGATTTCTTCAATATGAAAATAATCTCTAAAAAAAAGTAGAAGCAGAAGGAAAAAAGGGTTTGTTGGATGGTTAAAGAAAGAATTGAAAGACAATAAACCGTTGCGGATTCACAAAGATGCAGAAGTACGCAAGTTTACATCTTATATTTTTAAGTTCAGGTAAACATTTACGGAAAACAGTTAGCTAGTTGACTAATTCAATATAACTAATTGAGATCAATTAAAAAAAGAAGAAATTAAAAAGATTTTAATAAAAGAAAAAAGATAATTCAAAATAAATTAAAAGCAAGAAGAAAATCTAATTAGTAATTAAATGCAACCTGAGAAACCTCCTGAAAGCCGCCGCTACTCTGATCCCCCTGACGCTAAAAGGTAAAGTATTCCACATACGCGGAATTTGAACGAAGAAAGAACTCTCTAGTATTGTTTTATTATAGCGCATTACCAGCAATTTATTATGTCTGGTTGATTGGAGAAACCGTATATGACAGTATAGATAATCTGGCTCCTTCGACTGCATTAGCTCATAAAGAAAAACAACAGCCCTCCACTTTAAGTATGTTTCAATTGGACAACCAAATAAATTCAATTTATATCAACTTATGTGATCAAACCGACGCAGTCCATATATAAACCTTATGCAGTCGTTGAAAGCGGCTTCAATTCGTCGGGCACACATTGAGTCCAGTTTGGGGAAAAGTATACTACCATAAGTAAAGTACGGTAATAGAAGAGCTTTGACTAATTTTGAACGAAGGTCTGCCGATAAAATACTTGCGGAGAGCCAAAGCCTACGCAGTCCCGCGTATACCTTCCGCAATACATCCTTGACATAGCTGGAGCACTTCATTTGCCTATCAAACCGAACTCCCAGATTCTTGTCCTGATTCATGAAAGACAGCATGGTTCCATTAAGAGTTATAGGAGAGAGATCCACTACGTCAAACACATTTTGGCTAAATAGTATACATTGAGATTTTAGCGGCTTTATCATCAGATCATTGTTATATGCCCATTCAGTAATTTGGTCAGTGTCACAATTCATGCGCTCAACGCAATCTTCAATAAGTCCGATCGGCCTACTGTAGTAAAGTTGAACATCATCGGCACACAGTTGGATTTCAACATCCTGCAGAACATCAGGAAGATCGTTTATGTACATGCAAAAAAGGAGAGGTCCAAAACTGAGCCTTGAGGTATACCTCTGTGAAGAGGAAGAGTATCGGAAAATAAATTGTTGACTTTCACTCTTTGCTCACGGTTAGACAGGA
This sequence comes from Dioctria rufipes, assembly GCA_963924295.1. Lineage (NCBI taxonomy): Eukaryota > Metazoa > Arthropoda > Insecta > Diptera > Asilidae > Dioctria > Dioctria rufipes. The sequence goes on along the minus strand of OZ002740.1, from coordinate 61,843,724 downwards.
AATTTTCGATTAAACAACTGGCTGATCTAGAGAAATCATAAAAAGAAGCTAATTTGCTACATAACATATCATGAGGGATGCTATCAAAGGCCTTAGAGAAGTCTAGGAGGACTAGCACGCCGTTGTCAAGAGCTTCGCGGATGTCAGTTGTAACTCTTAGCAATGCTTATTCACAACTGTGCCCCGGACGGAACCCGGACAGCCAGCGAGATAGCAGTTTGTGATCGGTCAGAACACTTTGAATTTGCCAGAAAATTAACTTCTCTAACACCTTTGCCATGAAAGACAGGATATTTATTGGGCGAAAATCACCTTCGCTCTCTGATAATCTTATAATAGCGACCGGAAGCACAGTTGCAAGTTTCCACAAGGCTGGAAAACTAGAAGAAGTCAGGCAAAAGTTAACTATATGTAATGCATATGGATGAATTAGAGGAAATAATATCTCCAGAAATCTAGGCGTCATATTGTCTGGACCAATTGAGTCCGTTTTAATTGAATAGACCGCTTTAAACAATTTCTCAGTGGTTGCACATCTGAAGGAAAAAAGATTTTCGAAGTGTCGACTGGTTTGAATGAAATCTGGATAATAACCAGCGTTAGGGGGGCCTAGAATGACTGGAAGTAAAATAAACATTCAGATCATTAGGGCTCAAATTGCAATTGTTTTCCTCATTTCCACAGACGCCCAGCAGTTTAAGATTTTTCCAGTGAGACTTAGATATGATATTCCCGGCCTTAATTTCGACATGTAATGTGCAAGCTTAGCTGCGAGGAATGCCGAATTGACTTTGTTCCAGGCTTTTGTGTAGGTTTTTCTTATAGTGGCAGACTTGAGACGCTTAAATCGACGATAAAAATATTCCCGCTCAGTAATCAAGGAAAATATATGTGAATTAAACCAGGGGAAGTCACTGGATATTTGGTGTTTCACTTTTATCGGAGCATACTTGTCGAGAAGATGTTTCACATTGTCTTCCAATAATTTCAGCTGAGCTTCAGATGTAGCACAATAATAAATATCAAGCCAAGGCATTGATTGGCATCCATCATACAGACTAATATAATCACTATTATTAAAATCACGATAAGTCAACATGTTTACCAAGTTATTGTGATCAATAGGAATTTTATAGCTACTAAATAAGAAATCAATGTCGAACGAAGAAGGTGAACTTAATTGGCTATGACACGTTAGGATCAGATCCAGTAAAGATGGATTGGAAGTGTTGAAATATATTCGCTGAGAATTGATTCTAGTTATATGTAAAGATTGTAAAATATCGATAGGGGCATTACTAAGATTACTTTGCTGTAGAACAGCAACGTTAAAATCACCGCCGGTTAGGACGTTATTATACCTGTGATATTATTGGGATGCTGTGTTTTGGAATTCGCTAATGCAGTCGTTTTTAAAGTTGCCTGGTGGGCAGTAAACTATCATAAGAGCACACTTTTCAATACCTGTATCAATTTCAATACAGAGAAATTCTGTATCATTACTGCTAGAGGAGCAAAGTTGTTTTTTTACTTTAAAGCAGTCTTTTATATACAAGGCTACTCCTCCGCCGACACGATTTCTGCGATTATTCCTGTACAAATTGTAGCCCGAGATTTTCACTAACGAAGAATTTATGTTGTCATGCAGCCAGTGTTCGGAAATTAGAATTGCATGCACTGAACAACCACGGAAATTCATCCAACTTTTTTCTAATACTTCTGGCATTAAGCACGCATAAATTAAGACCATTAGTCCTTTTGCAAAAAATATTGAGTAGAGTTCTTACCCCGTTCACAGATGTAGCAGAGTTAACCAAAGCCATCAAAGATAAGAGCAGTAGCAGCGATTAGAAAGGCCAAATTCATTCAATTGAAGAAAAATATCGAAAAATCTTTACGATGAAAACAGATTGCAGCTTCGGCACTGATGAGTTCTATGGTTAGCTGACAGTATCCAGTTATTCTATGCTATGGATTCTGACAGGATGATGACCGCTATTCCATTTGACGTATACACATCTTCAGTTAGTTGAGACAGAAAAAAGACGCAGAGCCTTGCTCAGCCGCCTAGCAGTACGCAGTAGCGCAGCGTTTAATGGACTAAGGCTTTCATTAACAGAAATTGTGCTTTCATCTGATGAAAAACCATGCACATGATTTAGCTTTATAGGGCCGTGCTTTCTTAGCGCTTGCATGAAAGTATTGCGCTCGTTAGAAGAAGATAATCGCACAATAATAGGGCCGTCATAACGACAGATTTAATCGTACCACTGTTTGCACTATTGAACTCTTTTTTTTTGGCTTAGGTCGAAAGGCATCAATATATTGAGAGGCTTCATGCTTCACAGCTGAGGCAACATCTTTAGAAATTTGCAGAGGATCTTCATCTTTTTTATAAGGGACGGCCTGTATTACCAAATCACTAAGTCGGTTTATACTCATCTGATTGTCAAGTTCGAATTTGAGCGCAGTTTGTGCGGATGTTACTTCAGCCAGCTGGTCTTCTATTTTTTGTAATCGTCGCGCAAATAATTCAAATCTCTCCTCCAGTTTGCTAAAGATGTTTCGCTCGAACTCCCGAAAAAGATCATTTTAATGGTCAAGTTTTGCTCCAACACAGTCAAATGTTGCACAGAGGCAAGCGCATCATTGGACTGCGGTGATGTAATTGATTGAGCCCGTTCTTTCATATTCGATAGCCTCGACGTATTGCGGGTTTGGACAGCTAGCTGGGCCACCTTCCGAATCAGATCTTTTTTTCTCCTTGTCCATTCTATTTGAGACTGCTTTGCTTCACCAGAAGGCATAACCGTAAATGGAGATACAAATTTGTTAGTGGATATGAAAAATGTAAAGCGACACAGCTTCCAATTTTTAATTAACTGAGACCAAGGTTCACGCAAACGTTTATTAGATTTTACGTCTGATGAATGGAATAAAACACGGCACGGTGCAATTAATATCAGAACTATGCTTAGGTTGCGGAAAGAACAAACGAGCTGGAGCAATGAAAAACACGACTGCTCGATAGTAAGCATCACAAGCAACGAATCTTCTCACTGCACGATTGACGGAATCGCAATGAAAGCCTTGGTATGAGTTTTCGCCGTAATACTCCTCCAATATGTCTACGCTACACCAATAAGATACACATCTAAGCTCTTACACGATTATACAAAGCTACAAGGTAACTCATATGTATATCGGCTTTGGTCCTCAACTAAAACTGCTTTACATTGCCTAGAAAGTTCGTCTTCCTCTTCGTTACCAACATAGTATTGATACTTCGTTACCAAGCCCAACTAGATTTATGCACTGGGACTTAGCGTTTTAGTTCCTTTAAGCAACATTTAAACATTCAACTTATTATGCGCAATTAGAGTAAATGAAGCATGGCCTCTATTTCAACGATCATGAAGCAATTCTTATTGTCAAGTCATTGCGGTGTCTGAAGGTGTGATGGAACATAATATAATCTTCACAGAACCTCTTAAACTTTCACATTTAATGATTGAACTCGTTATTATAACAATATAGAAAACTATGCCTTGAAATTATTAGTCAAACTCCGGAGCAAAAACATATTTTTTTGATAAAGCTTCGGTGCGGTATAAATACAAAATACAATATTTTTACTAACAAATAAATCAGTGACTTAATAAAGAGGACTCATTTTTCTAATTTTTCCTTTATACATTGAATCGAGGCCTTCGGATGTAACAAAGGTGCGTTTGTATTTTGAATTGAGTTAGTCAAAATTGTTGTGCCAATTCACTTTTCAAATATCAACTTAGTCAAAAGACTTCCGCTAGGTTTATGCTAACCTTTAAATTTAGACCATTCTCTCAGATACCATTAAAAGGGAGCCGTTTGAGCTTTATTTTTCGCCTATAGGTATATACATAAGTATATATACAATTCTAAAATAAATTGCATCTTTCCAGTTCTGGATAAACAAAAGTGTACCTCTGTGAGCCATTATTGAAATCATTATTACATTCATTCTTTCAACTCTAGAAATATTACGTCCGGAAACATTCTAAGATACGAATCCATTCAAGGACACTTGCGTCATCCTTTAAACAAAACAATGTCACTTTTATGTGTAAACCGTAATATTTTCTTTTTTTTTCAAAATAAATATCCAAGAATTTTCCATTTTCTAAAACATGCCAACTAAATTTAAAGCTTATCCTAGTCGAGAAGACATGGAGCGTTTTTATTATGCCTGGAAAAGAGGAAAAGCGAAGTAACAAAATATCACGGACTGATTGAAACTAATGGCTCGAAATTTTTCTCGTTTTCATCTGAAATTCCGGGCTGCGTTAGTGAAAAAAAACTTATAGCTATGTCCTTTGCTCCTTTTGTCTATCACATCCCGGAAACAATGTCTTTAGCACATTTCGTTCTTGTGGACAAATGTGTTGGTAAAAGGGACACTCTGTGCCAAGACGATTTTATTTATGCCCTGCAATTTATTTCAGGGGAGAAAATTTTAAGGGCTCATTTAGTTCAAGGAACGAGGCTGTTTTTCAGGTCAATGTCAGTAAAATGCCTCTATAATGTTTTGGGGTTTTTTCCTGTTTATGATAGTATTTTTCATGAGTTTTACGTAATTTTCTGTTTTATATTCGTGTTATGGTTCAATTTTAAACTTGGATTTTAATATTCGTTTCGTCGGTAACATAACTACTGGCAAGTATACATAATATGTATACAGAAGTGCGCATGTTGTCAACCCAGCAAAATATTTAATTTTGTTGTGTGTAAAGTGGCAAAAATTTGCATACAAATAACTGGCTTATTCCCGTATTTAATGGTTTTATGTCCAAAGTGTTATCAATAGGGTCTGCTTAATATACCTTAGGGAATTTTCCATATACTGAGACATAGAGATTTCATGAATTTTATAATATTAAAACTTGTTAAAATATGTAAAAACCTCCAAAGTTCTAAAAATAATAATAGTAAAAAAAATATATTAATTATTGAAAGTTTTTCTAGATACGTACTACTTTATGTCCAAGTGAAATTAGATTGCTAGAGATGCTATCATTTCTTTATTGAGACTAATAATTATGTTTAAATTGAAAGTTCAACTCATATATTAATCCTTCAGAAGCAAGACATCCCAAGTCCAATTCATGGAAGACTTTACAAATTCAAAACAGAAATTTGAACTTAAACTAAACAAAGACCCTAAAACTTAGCATTACATAATGTACAGGTATAAATAAAGGGATCATAACAATCAATTTTACACTAATAAAAATTTTTTGATATTAGCTCAAATCCTCAACAGTGAGTATAATTTTTAATCACACTTCTTTGCGAGCAACCATAAAATTCTAAAATAATAGATCATATGGGTATACATATATTTTGAAAAGTTTGTATTTGAAATGAGTTCGGGCGGAGAAAGTGATTTAAAAATGTGTAAATATCAGAAACCGGGAGTAAATTTACTATGTATAAAGGGTGTTACATATGTTGGTGTTTTGAATTTATTCAATGTTTATTTGTTCCCTTATTTATATTAATAGTTCAAATTTTCTGTATTTCATTTATCTATCTTCATTTCCTTTTTCTCGTTTTAGATCATCGAGGGATCTTTGCACCTGTGGCATACTCCAGGTGCCGGTAACATGCGTTGCATAATTTTTATTTTTAATATGATAAATTCCCTTTTTTCCTTTTCAGGTTCGTCGAACATTCTCCCCCCCCCCCCCTCCCCCCCCGTTGAACAGCCATGTTCAACCATTGATTAATTGTATTGATGCCTCGTTTGTGGTACTTAAAGAATTTTAATGTTCCGTCCGCAAGAACTCTCAATGTGACTTGATAGCGTTCAGGTAAATTAATTACCTTTTGTCTATTTCGTCTTTGTTGTATTTGTGTAAAATCTATTCTTTGAAAAACCCTATTTGGCAGAAAGATGTCTATTTCTTCTCGGGTGACGAATTTCTGGAAAGAATTTTCTGTCCTCATCTTTACTTCGCCAATGCTGGAGGAGGCCTTAAGTTTCTGTAGGTTATTCACCTTGGCTCCGTTTATGATCGCAGGTTCGCTCATTACTGGGGCTGTTTGTGGAGTTGATGCTTTCAGTAGACCAGCTGGTCGAACAGTTGTTGCTGTTGTTGACGTAGATGGGGGCAGGATTCGCCTCTAAAGCTTGTTTAGGCTCTGCTGTTGCTTCCATGATGTCGGAGAGCAGTTTGTCTAACTCATTTGGGTTTGATCCGGGATTGACAGGACTACCAGGCAGCGAAAAATTAAAATTTAGGTCATCACAGATGTCCAGAATCTCCTGATCCACCTGGTTATCGATGGCTGTCGTTGAAGTACTTGGATCTTCTCTCTTCTTTTTGGGTTGCCCAGTTAAAATATCGCAGCCTTCTTCTACGTACCAGCTAGGATCGAAGAAACTGTCCTGCAGTGGCCAATCAAACTCAACGTCCTCATAGAGGTCTAGAATGTCCGTATTGTCGTTGTATTCTGACATCTGTAAAATAAATGAATTAGTACTGTGTCTTTTATTATTATGGGACAACACAACAATTAACAGATGTGCTAGGACAACACATGTTTGTTAATTAACACTTAATCACTTGGTAAACGACAAATTTTAGTTACTGGTCTAGTGAATGTGTTTCTTTGAGTTTTTATTTTGACTACTCGTACTAGACCATCAGAACCTGGATATACTTCTTCGATAATTCCTAAAGGCCACAGTGTTGGTGATGTATTCTCACCCTTCAGCAATATTACGTCTCCTCTCTGAAGATTAGGTTCTGCTTTACACCATTTAGGTCTATTTCGCAGCTGGTTCAGATAATCCTTGGACCAATAGTTCCAGAATTGCTGAATCATTTGCTGGACGTGTTTCCATCTGTTGGAATAACTTGCTTCTTCAGTTGTGTAGTTTGGTTCTGGATAGCGTGTATTGATTGTCCAATGATGAAATGTCCAGGAGGTAGAACTAATTGGTCGTTTGGATCATTTTAGATTTGACATAATGGCCTGGAATTGAGGCAGGCTTCTACTTGTGTTAACAAGGAAAGGGTTGAGTTAACAATTGATCTACGCAGATGGTATTTTGTGGACTTAACACCAGCTTCCCACAATCCTCCAAAATGAGGGGCCGCAGGTGGGTTCATATGCCAATTGATTGATTTTGATGTTAAGTATTTAGCTGCTTCTGGCCATGCTTCCTTGATGGCCCTTTGAAGTTCCTTTTCTAGGATGGATTTGCCCCTAATAAAATTGGTGCCACAGTCCGAACAGATGTCATTGCATAAGCCTCTTCTACTTATGAATCTTTTTAATGAGGAAATGAAGGCTTCGGATGTCAGCATGCACACTAATTCCAAATGCATTGCCTTTGTTACCATGCAAACATTCAGACAAAAGTATGCATTTTGTAACTTTGCATTTCTTAAGTTTGATGCCTTAATTGTGATCGGTCCCGCATAGTCAATTCCAACTTTGGACAATGGTCTAGAGATGTTAACTCTCGCCGCTGGCAGATTACCCATTAGCTGTGACGTCGTTGCCTGTCTTTGTCTGAAGCATTTGACGCACTTATGTAATCTAGTTGAAATGCAGCGTCTTCCGTCTAGAATCCAAACTGAATTTCGACTAGCTTCAAGAACCACAGCTGTACTTCCATGCAACATTTCTACGTGTAGTTTCTCGATTAAGATTAAAGTTACATGATGATCTTTTGGCAATAGTATTCGATGTTTCCTGCTATATGTTAACAACGCATTATCTCATCCACCTCCGAATCTCATTAATCCATTATTATCCAACATTGGGTTTAGTCTGAGAAGTTTGCTGCCCTTAGATAATGCTTTTTTCTGTAATAAGTTTTCATATTCTTCTGGGAATGCTGTCAATTGAACCAACTTAAATATGGTTTTTTCGGCTTGCTTACACTCATTGCTACTGAGAAACTGAACCCTTTTGGTTTTGGGATTTTTACAATTGTAGCAAAATCGTTGTATTGTTGCTAAGACACGTACTAAACGTGTGAATGACGAGTATCTTAGCAGGATGTTGTCTTCTATATAAACTAGTTATTAACGGAGGTTTTTGCTCAAGTATTGTTGACTCTGTAGTTGGATTGTGCTTTGGCCATTTTTCTTGCGCTTGTGTGAGCCATGTTGGGCCATGCCACCATAATTTGTTATCTAAATACTAAGAGCGTAGATGAAATGCCTCATGACGCTATATCTGCTGGATTTTGATTTGACGAGATATGTCGCCAATGATTGTATTTCAATGAGTCTTGGATTTCTACTACTCTATTGGCGACATAAATTTTCCATTTAGAGGGATGCGCTTTGATCCAGTGCATGACAATTGTGGAGTCCGTCCAAGCTACTATTGGAATTTCTTGTAAATGCATGCCTTGCACTACAACTTTAATTAGCTTCACCAGTAATAAGGCAGCGTTCAACTCTAGCCGTGGTATTGTTGTTGGTTTAATAGGTGCCACCTTAGTTTTTGCAGTTAGTATGTGTAACACTATTTCACCACTCTCCTGCTCCACTCGCCAATACACTGCTGCAGCATATGCTTTTGATGAAGCGTCGCAGAATCCATGAATCTGCATACGTGCTCCTGTAGTATACTGTACCCATCTTGGGATGCGAACTTGTTCAAGTGTTTGTAAATTGGCTACAAAGGTTCTCCATTGCTGACTAATTGTTTCTGGCATCCGATGATGAGCCTGTTATCCACAAATTCTGCATTAGGATTTTGGCTTCTACCACAACCGGAGCCAACCAGCCTAGTGGATCGTATAACGATGCAATTCCTGACAAAATACTTCGTTTCGTTAGAATTGTAGGTTCAGATAGAGGTTTAATTCTAAAGGTGAAGTAATCATGCGTAGGATGCCATATGATTCCTAGCGTTTTTATTGACTCAGTTTCTGAAAATGTACATGAATTTTTTAGCTCTCTGTATTCTGGAGGAAGATCGTGTAGCAGCCTATTGTCATTACTGGATAATTTACGTAGATTGAATCCTGCAGATTTCAACATTTGAATGAGTGTACCATCTTTGCATGATTCAAGTTATCAGCTCCAGCTAACAAATCATCTACGTAGAAGTTTTAATTACTGCTTCTGTTGCTAGAGGCCACTTGTGACGTTCATCTTCAACTAGTTGTTGGAGTGTCCTGAAAGCTAAGTATGGAGCAGACGTGGTACCAAAAGTCACTGTCTTCAGTTTGTAATCTGTTAACATGCCCGTTTTTGGGTGTCGCCATACAATTCTTTGATACTCTTGATGATCCGGATGTACTTGAATCATGCGATACATTTTCTCAATATCAGCATTCATTACAATTTTATATTTTCTTCAATTTAATAGTGTTGTAAACAACGTAGGCTGAAGAGTTGTTCCATTTAACAGAAACTTGTTAAGCGACATTCCATTCGTGGTTTTTGCAGAGGCATCAAATACAACGCGTAGTTTAGTTGTAGTGCTATCTTTAAACACAGCATGATATGGAATGTAGTAATGCTGCTCTTGGTCCTGTGGTAAATCTACTTCCTCCATGTGCTTTAATTCAATATATTCATCTAGACATTTTTCATAATCAGATTTAAATTCAGAGTTTTTTGAGAATTGACGCTGTAGGCTCTCAAAACGCCTGACTGCCTGCTGCCTAGAGTTACCTAAAAATGGTATCGTGTTATCTGTGAAAGGTAGTTTCACTCGATACCTTCCTGTGTCTAACCTAATGCATGTGCTTTCATATATGGTTTGACATAGTTGTTCGCCCTTTGTTAGGATGCGATTTGTGAAACTTCCTCTGTTTCCCAGAATTGTCTGAGCTGTTTGTCTAGCTCTTTAGTCGTAGGCATGAATGTTTTAACAAGGGTTTCACTCGTTATTTTATTTACAGTCCTGAGGAGTATCCAACCGAATATTGTCCTTATTGCTGTTGGACTAGTGTCTGTGCCTTGGACAACTCCTTCCTGTATAATTTTAGCGTATACCTTGGCACCTAGTAGAGCGTCTATTCCGCCAGGCTTCCAATAGGTGCGATCTGCTAATTCTAGTTTATCTAAATGTTGATAATTTCCCTTGGCAATTGATTTGGTTGGCAAATTATCAGTTATGTTGTCAATTACTAAGAAAGTTTCCTCGATTTTTGTCTTGTTTGGACCACAGGATTGTAACCATAGATTGGTTTGTTTATCCAGATTGCTCATTGAACTTTTATTTAGTCCTGTTACAATTACCGCTGTAGATCTGTAGTTGGCCTGTAATTTATGGCATGCAGCCTGGGTAATAAATGAGCACTCGGACCCTGAGTCGATAAGGCATCGAAGTGTTTGTTACTTTCCTGATGGAGCTTTAACCTTAACTAAAGCTGTTGATAATAAGGCATATGATCTCTCCCTATTCATATAGGTTTGAGTCACTTGTGATGATTCAGTATTAGTACTAATTACTGGTCTTGTTTGCCTGGCCTCATTATCAGTGTTGTCGTGTAGATTCATTGCCTCTACATTCCTGGTATGTAAATTGGTTGCTTTAACATCCTCGTGCAGTATGGTATGATGCCTTTTCTTGCATTTGAGACACCTATACCTGCTTGAACATTCTGTAACTGAATGCTTTTTAGAAAGACAACTGTAGCAATGTTTGTTTGTAGCAACGAATCTCTCTCGGTTTTGTACGTCCATTCTTAGGAATTTGTTACATTTTTGTAAGAAATGATCTCCATTACATGCAGAACATCTTGTGGAGTTAACTACATGATATGCCTTGGTCGTAGTTGGTTTGTTAATACCTTTGGCTTGACTTGGTTTGGGCACCAATGTATCTGAAATTGCCTCTAGTGCTTTCAATCGAGTGTCTAAAAAAGAGTTGAACTCTTGATATTTAGCAAGCTCTTGTGATGCTCCCTGATGTTCTTCCCATAACCTTAATGTTATAAAGCGTAGTTTTTGTACTATTAGATATACAAGTAGTACATCCCATTTTGCTGTGTCCACTTGAAGGCTCCTTAATTGCTGCATGCACTCTTCTGTAGTATCAATTAGAGATTTTAAACCAGCAGCTGTCTCTGTACTCAATTTTGGTTAATTTGTTAATAGCTTCAATTGATGATTCACTAAGATCTTTTTATTTTCATACCTCGCCTTTAATTTGTTCCATTCAGGTAGATAATCTTCGTTCGTAATTGGAGTATGACGTAATAGTTGTGTACTACAGCTATATACAAATCGCGGAAGGAACGCCAGCTATCATAATTGCCACCATATTTTGGTAATGTAATTTTTGAGAGAACATTCTGTTGTTGTTGTTGTTCCACACGTGTTTGCTGTGCTAATAATAATGTGGAATCTGTCAATTCTGTTGTGGGATGGATTGCATCATACAGTCCACATATATATATACAGTAATCTGTTTCTAGTTTACTAAATGTCTCATCAAGAATGTATTTTGGCGTGCTTTTTGGAGGGTTTTCAATAATGTATTCATTGATCACCTGATCAATCTGTTCGTATTCCATCCACACTGGTCTGATTTCGGAAAGCTTTGCTTCGAAGAAGCCCTTTGAGTGTGTTTCGAGTAATGCTCCTTTCCCATTCTCGATCGTTTTTTGCAGACGACTTCTCAATGCCTGTTCCTTATTTAACATTGTCTTTAATTCTGTCATTGTCAATTTGGATTAATATATTTGAGTGTACCTAACTTGAACTTTTAATTAAATTGTAATTAAATGCAAATTACTTGTGCTAATTTTAGAATTAAGTTTCGTTAAATTTAGAAATTGAATTGAAACTTGCACAAATTGTACTAAAAACTGACTACTTGCAGCAAGTTAGTAGAATTTGACTTGATAAATGTAAGTGACTTGAAAAGGTACTAGATTCACCTCTGTACAATGTGAAGCTATTATGAATTATATTTTGTCCCAAAATGCGATGTTTAGTGTAATGAACAAAATAAATGAATTGGATGACCAAATGAATGAGCCAATGAATTCCTGGATGGAACCACCAAAAAATGTTTTGAATTTATTCAATGTTTATTTGTTCCCTTGTTTATATTAATAGTTCAAATTTTCTGTATTTCATTTATCTATCTTCATTTCCTTTTTCTCGTTTTAGATCATCGAGGGATCTTTGCACCTGTGGCATACTCCAGGTGCCGGTAACATGCGTTGCATAATTTTTATTTTTAATATGATAAATTCCCTTTTTTCCTTTTCAGGTTCGTCGAACAGTTGGTCTCCAATGGATGGCCGCAATATTCATACACGGCTAAAAATTCAAAAATTACTGAATGCCAAATGCCTCTGCGTTCTGAAGAATAAAAACTACCTGTCTATGGACAATTCTTTATTCTTAAGTTATTCCTTAATGCCACCTTATTTATAATCATTAATTATTGCTAAGTAAGCAATTTACATTAATTTCTTAATGCTATCTACAATCGATATTATTTGCCTACATTTTCATGTGTATAATTTTGAAAGAAGTAGGAATGAATGACACAAAAATGATTAAATACGAATCTGTATGTATGTAAGTTATGTTTTTCATTTTTGTTTACTCACGGAATTAATTGAACTCCGAGTTTTACCTTCTGAAAAGATGTGCAAGCTTTAGCTGCAATCTTAGTTTCTTATTTATGATTTTTCTTTGAAGATGCGCATGTGATTTCTATGTAATTACATACTTTAATGATGCATGATTATAGATGCATTACAAGGGCCAAGCACCTTTAACATGTGGAAGAGAATTTAAATTCAGTATATTTTCTAAAAAGATTGCCATGGCTTTATTTTCATGAAAGATTAAAAGTAGAAAAAGATTTACGTACAAGAAAAATATAAAGTCAAGGCAGAATTATTGAATCATAATAAACTGTAGTAGGTTTCTGAAATCACTTGAGTTAGACAAAAATCTGGTCTGACAACACCGTAAATTGGTTGTGATAAAACCTACTACTTGCCAAGATCCTAGACTATAATGTTAGGGATTACAGCCATCAATTCTATATAACTTCAGCATCATTATAGGAAGATAGTAAATTTTTTTTTATGTATGTTTAAAAACCAAAAAATTGAAAAGACTCTTAACTACATCCATTGAATATTTAGGCCAAAACATACATGTACGTTTTTGCCTCCTAATCGTGTTTTTGGTATAACCGATATCATTAAATGGAAGCCTCATATAGGAAAAGGACAAAATAAATTTATATTGTACATAAAGGATAACATGCGCGAATCTTCAATGTTAGTCTTGGATGGATACAAAAGTAGTGTTTTTGAAAATTTTAAATAAGAGTTTTTCTGCAATTAGAATTATATTGTAAATTAATTTTATTTTCAGGCGAGGATCTAGCGTTAAAATTAGGTGGGGGGGGGGGGGGGTCATGGTCATCTTACTGCGAAATAAAAATACAATTGTAAGGTGTTTAATTTTCCCAAAAACGAGTATGTATTTCAACATTTATATAACAGTTATGTATTTATATAACAGTTATGTATTTATATAACATTTAAATAATATGGTTACGTGCCATAGTGCAATAGAAAAGAGGCCATCTATTGGAAATGGATACTTTGATTGAAAGACTAATTAAGAATGGACATAAACAACTTTCGGAAAAAGAAAGGCAACATTATGGGGAAAAATTTTGGCTTCTACTGAACACTTCCCAAATTTTGCGAAATGCTCATGGGCCAACCAACACACTTCACTTCTAGGGAAGGAAGGAATTTGCTGGCCTCGTGCAGAGACGTGTTATCACAATAGTTTTGCTACACTATATTCCTTATATGATTACCAGGTTAACTGTGTAAACGTTCAAACAAGTAATAATTTTTGATATAAATAATAAGTGTATCATAAATTCACAGCACATAATGAGAATTTTATTATATTATCACCTCAAATCGGATGTAAGCCAGGGCCAACACGCGGGTGATTATAGGCAGTTTTTACGGGTGAGAAGTATTCGGGGGTAGGACAAATTCCTAAATGCTAAATTTTGATCGGGAGTACGGGCAGTATACCAATAATACTACTGAAAAAAAAATTGATTTGGTCATTTTAAAATTGCGAAATTTCTAATCGATCGGTTGTATAGTTGTTTACCTGCATTTTTATGTGATAATATAATAATTAAATTATCATTACGTACTGCGAATTTGTGATACAGTTATTGTTTACCTCAAAAACTCTATATATTTGATGGAATCTTTCGTGACCGATTTGTGAAACATAATTAAAAGAAATTAAAGAGTATTCTACTTCTACTTCTCGTTATAAATTTACTGACAGCTGTTTCGATCTCTATCGGATCATCCTCAGAGGAGTAGCACTTGTTTACTCCTCTGAGGATGATCCGATAGGGATCGAAACAGCACTTGTTTACTCCTCTGAGGATGATCCGATCGAAACAGCTGTCAGTAAATTTATAACGAGAAGAAAAAATGTTTGTGAAATAAATGTAAAAAGAAGTAGAATACTCTTTAATTTCTATCAAAAACTCTAACTTAATTGAACACGCACACAATTAATTTTGGCAATCATATATGGAACTGCGCGTAACAAAATTATTGTGCTGGTATATCTAGCACAAGGGGAGGAAAATCCTTCCTTCCCTAAAAACTTTTCCCATTGACCGTAAAATAATAAGCTTAAGATTACAAGTATATTTGTGCTCGATTACTGTCACTGATATCGACAGATAAGAAATACAAATAACCTGATATCGACGGCTGCACTACTATAGGTCTGTTCGCATATTTTTTTTAAATAAAAACATGAAAAACGTCAAATTATATGATAGGGAGAGAAACTGCGAGTGACACCCGCAAAGAACGCGAAAGGCTCCTAGTAAAAACGTGTGTAACGTCAAATAATTGAAGTGGATTACCTGATTTATTATTTAAATTATTGAGTTATTGTGCTCCTATTTGAAATAAATATGCATGCCGGAGAATTACTTTCTATAGTACAAGTACAATAAACAAATTTAATTTACCACTTTGAATACGTAAAATGTTTTTTTAGAATATTCTACTTCCACTGGGGGAGGAATAGCAGGTTTATCCATTTCTTTTAAAGTAAACTAAAAACTTGAAAAATAGCTAAAAACTCAAAGATAACTAAAAACTAGTGGGAGCTGTCAAATCTGACACTTTTGAAGTTTTTACTTGACGATTTTTCTCTAGCCAAATTAAGTAATAAATTGAACGGAGGGGAAAAGTGATGTCAACAATTTCCCTCTCAGTTTTCGAGTACGCGAAAGCCTTCGAGTAAGAACTTACAAAACGATTTGAAGCTAGTACGCGAACAGACCTAAAGTTTATGAGTATAGTGCACTCGCATTTTGCTACACTTTTGTGCCTAGACGTGTCTGTTTGAAGGGTAATGTTCGTACGGTTATAGATAAAAATGTAATCGATTTAAAAGACGAATGGTTATTTCAAAACAACTTTATTTAATTATAAATTTATGAAGAGGAATAGCGCGTAACCGAATTGAATTGCAGCTGTTAACTATGTACTATTACTGTCTGCTGATCGCAGTGAGATAAGCGGTCGTTCACACCCAGCAGCTGAGAAGTGAAACAATTGCGTTTGTGCATATACATTACTATTGTGCTGCGCCTTTATATGTAGATGTCATCTGATAATAAATTTTGTTACTGCTAGCATTGAACAGTGTCAATCTCATCAATAGAAAGGAAATTGTTCCGGAAATTTTGAAATTGTGAAATTTTTCATCGGACGGCTTATTTAGGCCCAACCCACATGAGAAGTCTTTAGGGAAGGAAGAATTTTCCTCCTCTTGTGCTGAGACGTACTAGCACAATAATTTTGCTGCGCGGAGCTCCGTATATGATTACCGAAACTAATTCAATGCGCGTTCAATTAAGTTACAGTTTTTGATATAAACCTAAAGAGAACGCCATATAGAAGTGAATTCACTTTCTGCAGTGTCTTTCTATGGACGTTAGTCATTATACATGTCAGTAGTTTTATATAAGAACGCTGCAAATATTTTAGAATGTTGGGAGTTAGGACTAAGTTAGGGCTCTGATGTGGTAGTGAGGGAGTCTGTTTTGTGGCTTAGAAAGTGTTTCTCGAGGGATCGCACAAAGTTGGGGTCCCAAACTGAAATTCTGAGAAGAACTTATACACATACATCACATGCACACAATATTATTCATTTAAATAAATTTTGGTTTTTTTAAGTTTTGGAATAAAAGTTTTTTTTGAAGTTGAAAATTATAAATAAAAAAATACGAAATAATAAATATATTTTTTCAAATAACTCAATTAATTAAATATTTTGTTCTTCAAATTTAGGGGTGGAGGTCATGACTCCCCTTCCCTGGATCCGCCACTGCCAAATGCCTATTCCAAAACAGTGCTACAGTGCGCTATATGCTGCATAAACCCACGAGCCGAGATCGTACGCTGAATAATGATTTATTAGATGTTATAAAGATAATCAATTTGCGTATCGCCATAACATTATTTTTATAGTAAAAAGCTGCCACCTGAAGTACTCCAAAAAGTTCTTAAGCAACCCTTGAGAGAAAATTACCCCGCTGGTAGAGAATGAAGTTTTTAATTTAAATATGCTTCGAGAAATGACCAGAGGTATCTTATTTTACTCATATTTTTAATTGTATAACAACAATTATAATTTGTAAAACTACACAGAAGCTAATGTTTGTAAATGAGCTGATGATATTCATACATCTCATAGAGAATCAGACATGTGCAATGAAGACATTAAGTAATAACAAAATTTTTGTTAAATAAGGGAAAACAACTGAAAATATTTTTGGTGGAACTATTAAATTTTATGAACACTATTAACATAACGTCATGAAAAGTTCTCGTACACTTATCGCGAAATTAAAGAGAAAGGGCAGTTAAATTAAAACTGACGACATTTTAGTATCAATTTATTGAAAAATTTTTGTAGAAAAAATATGAATTAATTTGATAAAGTGTTTGTATTAAAATTTATTATAATTTTGTGTAAGCGTCGGTGCTCCTAAAATATATTAAAATATTTTAATAGGTTAGGTTTAGGTCAGGTAAGAAGGGGTTTCGCTAGAAGACTAGTTTGTAGCACTTAGCCCCAGTAGGTTCATTGTGCCCCTTGACCGCATTGAATAAACTTTAAAATCTCAAAATACATTTGAACTCTTTACTATGCAGTTCCTCTAAACTACAAAAGAAGTAGCTACCTATTAGACAACGTATATGTTGGACGGACTCGATTTCTTCCGAATCCTCACAGCTCTCAGAAATCGTTGGCCGCTATTCCAAGTCTTCTAGCACGGTCTTCAGTGACCCCTAATGACTCTTACCAGATTCCTAGTATTTATTCTACTGCCATTAAGGAGTTCTCTTGTGTTTTTCCTGACATATGCAGGGCATATTGCCTCGCAATATGGTAGGTTTACCTGCCGATCCACCGAAGGACTGCTTTCCGATAGGCGCCCTTGAGGGTCTCCTCTTTTAAAGCTCCGATTGGGATCCTAACATAAGTTATAGCTGCAGCGTTATCCACTTCAGAGCCCTTTTTGGTCAACTCATCAGTCATCTCATTGCAGGGGGGATATTCTTATGGCCAGAAACCCAGCATAAGGTCACCTTGTACCTTGTAGTCAATTCCTCAAAATTTCTCAAGGTCGTTTATTTGTAAATATTATTACAGCAGTTTGCAAACGGGGAAGATCTCAAAACTGTGAAGAAGAGAATGATTCGTCTCAATCTATTGCAGCTTCAAAACAAAAGCAATCAGGTACAAACGTAGAGTATGATTTATTTAGTCACTGGCCGATATTTGAAGGGGGCTAAGTAAATTTTTAGGCTCTTGGAGGCTTAGCAAGGGTGGTAGGGGGCGATGGGCCCGCCCACTCCATGGGCTGAGGCTCCCCCAATATCTGGAGCCTCCAAAAACCGCTCTCTCTCTCGCTCACACCAACACTACGTTGAACCTTCTCCGGGTACGCCGTGGGCAGCATTTCAAGGAGCATTCGCTTCGCATCTTTAACCGTCATGTAAAGAACTCTTCTTTTCAGTTATCCACGCTTCATGGGGAAGCAGTCACCTGTCTACAAAGGATCGTTTTTTTTGTCCGTCTGTCCGTTTGCAGTCACACACCCAAGTCCTTTTTTTTTTTCTTTTTAATTGTCCGTCCGTCTGTCCGATCAAACATTTTTCCTCCTTATGCACAGCTTAACAAGCATCAAGGGATGTGGGTGGCAAGAACCACCCCAAGCCGGCTGATCGCTAGCGGCATATTGCTGTGCAGCCACCCACGCTAATCTCGCGATGATTTTGTAACAAAGAGGTGTCGGTCGCGGTAAGAAATAAATACGTGAGTGGCTGAAACTAAAAAGGCGAAAGTATATAATAAACATAATATTTTGGTTCAGCTGGAATCATGTTTATTTTATGTTTGCAACCAACGTTTTCAACAAGAATATTGATTTCTTTAAAAAAGCCTGAAAAAAATATTTTGTTCTATTTTAATACCTTATAGTTCATTTGTTGTAAAATTGCAACGTGCTAAAACTCCAGTATCAAGATTTCGGGTTATAAAATTCCATAGAAAATTGCATTATACTAATAATAAAAGGAAATTTTTTTTCGAAAGGTATTTCTAAAATCAAGCTGAAAGGGTTAATTAATTGTGTTACGTTCTTCTGCACTTTCATTTCGCATGTCGATGCTTCGACCGATTACTATAAATAGAATAGATTACTGGTTTTTTCGATCTGTCGATGTAATTCGTTCTTCGTTTCTCGTGTGCATTGCAAGAGATGAGTGAGGATTTTTTGTGTGTACTTTTTAAATGTGGTTGTTGTCACCACATCAGTTTCCATCAATTAAAAGTTACACGTATGCTAAACCAGATTGTACGTAATTATCCTATTTTCTTTTAAACTCAATTTAGAACAAATAAAAGAAGCTAGAATTGGTCTAATAAGGAGAGGGTCCCTACTCGTCATCACCATTTCATACAAATTCACAGTATAAGTAGGGCTTGACTAGAAATGAAAGTGACGAAAGTGGGAGCTCCAACTGACCAAACGAAACCGAAAAAATGCATAATGTAGCGAAGCCCGGGGTATTGTAGGCTTACCCCTTGGAAAATGTTTAAGATTGCAAATTTTCGCGGGAGTTGTCGCGGTTAAATTGCAACAGAATTTGAACTAAAGTACCATGTTCATTCGGGTTAAATGCCAACCACAGAGGAGATATGAAGATTTTCGATTCTGTAAATAGCATTTCCGTGCATTTTCAAAGATCGCTGGTAGATAGCGCAAAGTGGGTATGTAAAATTTTTATGTATATTTTTGTTTTTTAATAGGTAAATGACATCGTCGAAAAATAAATTTCACAACTTAATCAGAAGGGGAGGGAAAATATGTTCAAAAAATCAGAAAAAAATCACAAAAAAACTAGCAAAAGGAGTTTTGCAAATCGGGTAATATTTACCCCCACCTCCCTCAAAACACCCGAATTCGGGAAACGAGAAAATTTTTCCCATTGGTGTATATGGACCACATTTTTTCCATTGAATTTATCATCCGATTTTGATGAGATTATGTACGGATATTCCACACAGATGGAAAAATAATTAATTTTTTTATTTTTTTTTATTACAATAATATTAAGTAACCCACCACGGGCGACCACTCTGTAACCTGCATCCGTATGACTCTCGTAATAGTTTCAAAAAATCATAAAAAACTCACAATGAACTTAGTAAAAAGAATTTTGAAAATCGGTTCGAATTTGGCCGAGAGATAAAGGTGGAAACTTTGGAAGCTTTAGAGAATTTGCTGCTAATTAATGTAAGTTGAAAGTAATTTAGCAAACCTCGCAATCATATTTTGGAAATGCTCCTAAGCTAATTGGGGTGATGACTTCACTTCTGGTTTTCTGTATATGAAAGATAAGAGATTATACATAATTGTAACGAAAAGAAAGTGGCTTAAATGTTGAGAATATACTCGCAAGATGGTAATTTTTAAAGTTTTCGGAAAAATGTAAATTTTTACCCCGGGCTCACCTTCATTATGCATTATTTCGGTTTCATTTGGCCATCTGGAGCTCCCACTTGCGTCATTTCCATTTCTCGTCAAGCCCAACATAATACTGTGAATTTTGACGAAGGGACGAGTAGGGACCCTCTCCGTAAAACCATTTCTTATGATACCCTAGATGAATGCTGTGCAAGCTTGATTTTTGACAAGGTTTTTCGTATATATTTCTAGAACGATTCGTCGTATAGAATATAATTTTATAGAACTTTTCAGTACATAAAAACCGTATAGGACTTATCGTTTTCACAGTATACGTAAAAATCCTAAATTTTTATATGGCAACACCAAGAAGCGGTTGTCCGATTTATTCTGTTTTAGAAATTATGTTTACAATTTTTATGGAATAACTATATAAAAAATTTCAACGCTCTACGTAGACGCCTTCTCAGGTAGTGTCCAAATATCTAGTGAAAAACGAAATTTTTTTATAGCAACCCTACAAATTGACTTTTTTTCAAAAAGCCTATATGAAAATTTTTTGTTATCTAAGGTATACGCGTTCTCGAGCTATCGTAGGGACGGACGGACGGACATGCAGAAATCAAAATAACATTTAATTTTATGCATGGGTGTCTAATCCATTTTGCGAAATGACAAGCTTAGTATACCATTTAGATTTCATCTAGGGTATAAAAATATGAAACTAAAACTCAGATATTACTAAAGTTTTAATATAAAAAAAAGCATGCTAGTGGAAAGTTTTCGGCGAGACCTTTCATTTGATATGCAACGTGCCGTATTGCAACTACCCTTTCTTCCGCCGGGGTTTATATTCCTCGCTATAAAAGTACCCCAGTTAAAAAAAAAATTTTTCACGAATTATAGTCATTAGTTAACTGAAACGCACAGAGAACCCCGATTTTTGATCGGACTTTACCCTATGGAATTATGCCCGATCTATGATGTGAAAAATCTAGTATACTTCAATTCGCACGGAAAAAGGGAAGTATTAAAAAAGTAAAGTTTTCTTATTTTTTACAGCGTAATGAAAATTGTTAATATCCAATGTCGTCTGACACAAACCCAAAAACTACTAATATTTCTTACATGTGCGCTTAGAGTTTATTCTGAAATGAAACTCGATGAGAAATTTAAAACTCACTTCCATAAATTTATTATATTATTTCACTCCGGTAAAATTTTATCTAAATTGTAATATTCGTCGCTCTACCAAGCATTATAGAGAAGGATTTTATCACCACTTCAACATACGTGCATATATTCTAGGTCCTCACATTTTATATTATCTTATATAATGTAACACATACCATATTATGGTCACACTTTAGACATAAAACCTTAACGGTTAGTTTAAGGGATTTATTTAAGAGTTGAAACCTTTTATATGCAAATCCATCTTTATAATGATGACTGAAAGTAAAATGCCATTATGCAACAGATATTGGACATTTATTCTTTAAGAAAAATGCAAAGAAAAAACTTTACATAGTTTGCAGAGATATGGATAGTTTTATGGTTCCCTGGTGCTCCAAAGAGCTCTCCTATAAAATGACGCCTGTGCTTAACCAAAAATTGGTTATTCAACTGTAAAATTTGCATTTTGTCCGCAGTTGACTTCATCTGTTTATGGCACTGGTAGTATGCCTCAATTACATCATTCTCAGTCCCACCCACCGAGAGTAATAAATGGGCAACATAAATTGCTTGTTCGGTTCCGAATACTATTCGAATGCAGTCCATAAATTTAAGTGATTTGTTAATTGGGCACCAATTCGCTTGATCTGTTTCTCTGAGTTTAAGGGACAATACACACAAACACACACACACATATATATATATACAAACTTTATGCAATTAGTACAGGATACTATCTAGATATTATTATAGCTCTCCGGAAAAGAGACAATTCTGCAAGGATCTCCTGAAATAGGATAGAAATGTACATACATTGGATGTATATAGAAGTTACGGGTTCCTCAAACCTAATACAATAGAGCTAAGCTCAGTCTCCACCACTATAGGTCTCATGGGTAGTAATATGTATCCGAATGCATAGTTTCCTTTATACTCGTAGCACTTTTCAGAGACATGAAAGGGGGAACATGTCCAGAATTTGTTGTCTTAATGTCCTCGGCAGCAGTGGCAATTTCAAATGTTGAAACCAATGAAATATTATTTGTAAATGTTATAAACAGTTTTATTAATCTTTATAGGATTATACCCATAAGCGATATTTTATAGAACCGAATGCAGACGATGCTTATAAAATCCATATATCATTACATACATACATATCCGCAAAATTCAGTTCAGTTTTTATGAATGTCACGATTTTGCTTATCGATAAATTTCATATTTCTCCTAATCCAGTACAAATTCACATAAATGAAAAATTGCATTTTCAATTAAAATGCAAATAAAATTGCTCCCTCCAGCACCAAGATAAAATTTCAACCATTAAAAAGCTCACCCAAAAATGTTTTCATCATTTTGTCAGAGTGGCAAAAAAAAACCACATAAAGTAGTAGAGGGAGCCCAACGGCGACAGACAGACAGACTGACAGACGTACTACGGAATATGGATGCAGTACCTACTATTACCAGATATATATATGGTACAAAAATGCTTAAACTGACTGATTAGAGACTTCCCTCGGGGTGAAGGAGAGTGGGGCGGGCAGTGAAAATATGAATACTTTTGCATAGAATTCAGATCGATGATGGATGAGCAAGCGAATTGATTCGCATCTATCAAAGGATACTGCATCGCCATAATTTCACTCTTTGAGGCATGTAATAGTAGAAAGGAATAAATTCCTTTGACCACAACAGATTTTCACTGCAATTTTAGAACTTTTCGATTACAGACTGAGTTCGAAAAAAAAAAGAAAAAAGATTCTTTGCTGCCAACGGATGATTTTTTTTGTGAAAATCATTTTTTTTTTATTAAAACTCTTTTTGTTGAATTTTCTCATTTTCCATAAGCGCCTAATGACTGCAATTGAATTATTTGCCAATTTGGTCTTACATTTGTTAGAAAAACTGCATTTGATTAGATAATATCAATTTGAATGTAAAAAAAAAACTTCAAGATCAATAGTGGAAATTCACATAAAACCACGACATTTTCTTGAAATAACTTAAAGAAAATTTGTAATCTAATTAAACATGATTTTTTTATTTATTATACAAATAACAATTTTTCATAATAGTATATAAAATCTCATATTCGTAACAATAAATAATAAAAAAACCGGCTAAATTAACAAAATACAGGGCCAAATGTATGGAAATTCACATAAAACCACAAACGTTTTAAAAACAAACTATTTTAAACAGTCCTTATCAATTAACACTCTAATATTATGTAGAGCCACCACTCTTCTTTATAATCTCAAAAATTCGTCGAGGTTCGCTGATGGCTATGGACCCGCATTCTAACTTTAATACACACTGTTAGAAAAAGTAGGACTATTCCCTAAAATTTAGCGAATAGTGCCTAAAATTTAAGCTTTGTGGTAACAATTTGAGCAAATTTTTTACTGTGCACTCCTTATTTCCTGCATGTTGGAAAACTGGCGTCCATTTCCGTAAACACGCCTCGCAAGTATCCTCCTGTTCAGGCCACACCAATATCCCTCGATGATCCCTTGGTTCATCCCCAGATATATACCTAAAAAGTTTCAAAAAGGGAACACAAAGAATTTAACCTTAAAATAATTAAAGCAGAAGAACTTATCTAATATTAGGGAATTTCCTCCCTTTGGTCCAACGTCGTCCTCAACTCTTTCCATTATATTTCACCTGAAAATAAACAAAAAACTCTCATAAATAACTAATAAAATCAATAAATATAACAAACTTACCAAAAAATACCTACTGCTGTATAATTCTCACCTTCGCCGCAGCCAGAGTTCAGTGCAACTCAATGGTCTCACATGACGTCACTGCGGGACGCCGCCATCAAAGTTTAATAACTTTAAGAACGAGCGTTGCCAATGCAACCTATCATGAAGCTGAAACGTAGCGGTTCGCGGCGGCTATAAAAAGGCG
This sequence comes from Dioctria rufipes, assembly GCA_963924295.1. Classification (NCBI taxonomy): domain Eukaryota; kingdom Metazoa; phylum Arthropoda; class Insecta; order Diptera; family Asilidae; genus Dioctria; species Dioctria rufipes. The sequence continues at coordinate 61,819,580 of OZ002740.1, read as the reverse complement.
ACGAGCTATAGCAGAGTCACCCATTCCCAATTCAGAATTTGATCTGAATACATCAGAATTTACTCTGATTTTCTTAGTTATCCTAACCAAATCTTGTTTCCATCCCACACCTAAGTAGGAATTTACTCGTACTGCAGAAATTTAATTCTGCTAATTCCATCCCACACCTAAGTAGGAATTTACTCCTACTGCAGAAATTCAATTTTGCTTATTTTTCATCTCCCACCTGAGTAGGAATTTACTCCTATTTCTTTAAATTATTGAATTTATATGTTGAATGGTTTTAGTTTAGTAGATATAAGTATTGAATTTTGTTTGAAAGATAGTAGTAAGCTAGGTTAGGTGTTAAATTGAATTCAGTGATATAGTTGTAAGCAAAATTATTGAAATAAAGAATTTTATTTTTGAATTGATAAAAGTTGAGTTATTCTTTCACAACCGGCATCCGCCTTTAGCTTGAGCACAGATCTCACCCCCAAAGTTTCTGAATCGAATTTACGCCAGGACTTTTTAAGCACCATTGCAAGGTATTGGCATTTATTTCTTGTAGCCATTCAGTTATCTTCTTCGGAACGTGGATGTTGGCATTATCGTGCTGTAAAATGACCGTATAATCCTTCAGCCCGTTATATCATTACATCTTGCAAAGCTGCATATACGTTTCTGAGTTCATTCATTGAGGAACCCATGTAAGGATTATTTTACCACTTGAGAAAAAGCCAGCTCAGGTTATTACACTATCACGTCCGAAGTTGTGGCTCATTCTTATTCCTTCTTGGATGCGCTTGTCGTGCCAGTATGACTGAAATCCATCAGGTGCATCTAGATTAAATTTCATTTAATTAGTGAAAAGAGCTTTATACCATTCCGGGTCAATACCATATGGTTTTCAGCAAAATTTAATCAAAGCTCCTTATGAGCTGCCGTTAATAGCGGTTATTTGGTCTTTTTCCTAAAAGTTAGATTGGGATCTGTGCGCAATATTTGACACATGCGTTGGGGTGGGGTGTTACTAACGCAAAATCTTTTGTTTTTGTCCACGGACTTAACTTTTGATTGCGATTATATTTGGCACTTTTCGCGTATTTGTCCCCTAGTTTTAAAAATATAATCACAGAGTTATGTGATCAGCCGATTTTCCACGAAATTTCCCTAATTGATAACCCACATCCCTTATAACAAAGAAGTTTTGTCTTTTCTTCTAACGGTAAAGTGCAAGCACACAATTATGTAAGTTACATAAAAGGGCCCAAACTTTCATTGAAAAGTGATAAAATATTACAACTCACCTTAGTAAGCAAACTATTAATTATTTTTTCAATTGCTTTTATGTGAATTTCCACGAAAAGTCTCCTTTACTTTGCTGTTTAGCATAATAAAGGATCACAACTAACTGAAATTAGCACAAAACGTACGTGACAGAGAATGAATTCTCTGTTAGAAATTTGTTTAGTATTATTGCATGTACACTTTAAAATAATGCATTGGTTTTATGTGAATTGTCATTACTTATTTATTAAGTTTATTTCCATTATTATTGTAAGAAGCCATTTATTTAATTATTTTTATTCTGATAATATTAAAACATAAGCATGGAAATAAAAATAAAACTGAATGAACAAAAAAATTTAAAAAACAGAAAAACAGAGAACTCATAAAAAAGAACAAATAAACAAATAAATAGAATTTAAGTATAATAGAAATCAATCGGCTAATAGTAATTAAAATAATAACTATTAACAAATTTACCAATATTTTCCAAATTATTAGTCTAATTGAGTTTCGTAAATATATATATAAATATTTTTCGTGCGGCAATAAGTTATTAGTCCACTGTAAATTAGTTTTAGGGAAATTATTATTGCACGAAGGTTTTGTTACATAAAAGCTCTTTTACTAATAATTCTTAGTCTATTACGGAAATGTTCTCTGTGCATTTCCATAATTTTTAACAAGAAACCAAAATTTTTTCAAAATACAATCAGCTCTTTGTTGTTCCAGTTATTTTCCCTCAAAATCCAATGTTGCCTTGAAAGTCATGCGTGGTTTATGATTTTTGGAGGGGTAATGCTCTATTGTCGAGTGATTCTGTGGGTGCGTTCCCCCGTCATTTGAAAAACATGGTTAAATCCCTATTTGTTTTAAATGCTTCCCGCGTAAGCTACGAGAAATTAAAACAAAAATATTTTATAGACCATGAAGTTTCCTATAATTTTATTATGCGAATTTTTTCCAAAAGGTTAGTGTATTTTGGAACACGAAACGTGGATATTAACAGATTAATAAAAGTTTTTCGAATTTTTCTCGATATTCGTTACAATTAGGATGACAATATTGTAGAACAAGAAAAGTTTACATGAAATTCTAGTTGCTATTTTATTAACACATCGTTTGGAACAAGTGACTTATTTCTTTGTTTCTGAGTGAAATAATAGTTTGTAGTGACTCTGGCTCTACCCTTAAGAAAAAATTAAATACATGGTAATGCCATAAGCCGTTGAAGCGAGTTCAAGCTCACAAGAAACTCCGCTGTATCCAAAAGCTATTCGATTCGATAAAAATCACTGAGTTGTGGTAGTAATCGACCGCGCTGTCGGGTGATGACAGAGCTATCTTCTCTGTGAGTAACGGATGCTGCTATTTCGTCAGCCCAGAGGTGGGTAAAGAGTAGGTGTTAGCCTTGGGTTCAGCTACTTCCACGTAGTGCTGTTCGGTGGGTAACTAGCTGCTCCCATCCCAAACCAAGGTGGAACAGCATACGGTGAGGGCTGCGTGGCTAAGAGGGTGCTCAGTCGCTAGTATGCGAACCCTGGATACCAGGCGACCTCCAGTTTTAATTAGCCTTGGTGTAATAGTGCGGAGCTTTGCTGCAGGTGACTGTTTTTCTCGCGCAACTCGTGGGACCATATATGGAACCTTGAAGAAATAATACAACTTCAATGTATATCTAAGGAATTAGGAGATTTAATTCCTGAGAGAGAGTCATTTCGGCACGGGTGGGCTAGCTGGAGTTCAGCCACTGTGTCGAGAGGCGCCAAAGGTTGTGAGCGATGTGGGACTTTCTGAGGCAGGAACCTCTGTGGCGCAGAGGAAATGAGAAGAAGAACTGCTAAGGCGGTGGCTATTGATGTCAGTGGGTAGAAATCCTCCTGACGGCAGTAAACTGAGGACTGCGAGGAACGCGGTCGTATGGAAGTAATCCGTTGCTGGCATCAAGGTGGCGTATGATTGCAAACACGCTACCTTGCTGACTTCAGATTAAATCTCAACAGTGAAAAATGTCGTTTGTGATGAGCCTTATGTCTAGAAAGACCATATCCGCAGTCTATCAAAGTCGCAAGGAGCTCAAATTCTGTATGACACCAGGTGCTCTACCCCTAGCGCAAGTATTGTTGCTACAAAAACGTTGTCGTGACCTTGTTGCCTCATCTGTGTAATAGGGACACTACATCGGTCAAGATTTCCCTCTGCTAATATCCAGGCACAGTATGGCTGTTTCCTGCGCCTTCATGCAACGATGTCTCAATATTGTTGAGGACTGGTGCACTCGTTATGATATGACAGTGAACCCAACAAAAACCAATTTGGTGCTCTTCTCCAGAAGACGTAAGCCTGGGTAATTTGTTCTTCTAAAACTCTTTTGACACACTCTGCAACTCTCTCCCTATGTCACGCACATTGGAGTCTACCCTGATTCCCTGATTAGAAGCTGATGTGGGGATTGCATGTAGACGGAAAAGTTAATGCGTTTATATGGGACTTCGCTCAATGCAGGAGAACCTTTGGCTGAATATGGGACATGAGAGCGTGGGCTGTGCATTGAATGTGCACCACGATCGTTAGACCCTTGCTCGCATATGCCTCCTGAGTTAGGTGGCTGAGTACGCTTGTGGGGACTGTGATCAGGAAATTGGTGGGCCTGTTTGGGAATTACTGGCTCCATACGATCTACGGCTACTGCTACTTCTGAGGTCCTACTTAATCTGACACCCCTGGATCTAGTCAGGCAGATGCTAAAAAGGCTGTGTGCAGATTGCGCTCATGTTGATGTTGGGAGGATGGCTGTGCTGGACCTTATCATTGCTCTTTGGCGTGTGGGGTGGACCTGGAAGACCCTTTGGCTAGGATGCCACGTGATGTGATGGTACCAAGGCGTCATTTTGGGCGTCGCTTCTCTGTGATTGTTCCTGTAAGGAATCACGGACTGAGGGAAGTACCTTATAGAGCCTCACATTGGGAAGGAGTACTCACTTGGGAGAGACACCACTGTTTTCCAAGCTGAAGTCATCGCTATTGCAATGGCAGCGGAAGTAGCTCTTGATATGCAAATCAAGGTTAAAGACATCGTTACCCTTTCGGTTAGTTAGGCAGCCTTGTTGGCCCTCGGATAACATATAAGTTACTGGGTGATTGCAGGTTGTCCATGGATATGCTGTATATCCACAGCAAAGTGTCACTTCAGTGGGTTCCTGCTCAGATGGGGACCATGGGGAATGAAAGGACTGACCTTTCAGCTTAGGCTGGCTCCGATTTTCCGATCTTCGGACTGGAACCCGCCGTAGGCATTGCCACCTCGAATATCGGGTCTCATTAAAACGGATGTTCATAGTAAGCATCAGTAGAGATGGGAGAACCTGTGTACTTGCATCTGCACAAAAATTTTTCTTGATAGGCCCATTATCTCAATTTTCTCTTGGAGCTCGGAAAGAAACACTGTAGAACTGTAGTTGGTGTCATCACAGGACACAGCTCGCTTTTAACAAGGGTGGAAGTTGTTGGCAGGCGTGAGTATCTGGTCTGCCTGGAAGGAGAGCCTGAGATAACCGAACCAATAATATTATACCCTAAATGAAAATAAATATTAAATAAAGTGAGAATCCAAAGCTTTTTATGACAACACCACGAAAGAGTTGTCCGATGTAGACGGACAGACAGACATACAAAACTCAAAATAACTTTTAATATTATCTGTGGGTGTCCAATCCATTCTGTCCTACCATAATGATTTCTGTGCGTTACAAACGGAATGACACACATAGTATACCCTATTATTTCATCTTTGGTATAAAAAAGTAGTGACGTGATTTCTGCGACTTATAAATTTCTTTAGCGGAAAGTATGTTTGAGAACTTAGATCATGTTTCTTGCGAGTTTTACTACCTTTTGACACAGAGTCAGAAACTGTATGGTTTTTTTTTTCAATATATGTAATGTAACTTGTTCTAGGTCGATGTTTGTAAATGATTTGCACTCTGATATATTACAATTGCATTATTGAAAACCTCAATCTGTTCTGGGACCCTTATTTTTAGTATGTTAAAATGTTACCCAATATCATATTCCATGTTAACATCCACATGTATGCCGACGATGTTGAGTTAAATTACAGCAGGACTATTGAGCTTATGGATGACTGTATGGTTCGGATAAATAATGATTTGCACATAGTATATACAGAGCTATACAACCAACTTTCGCTAAACTGTGGAAAATCTCCATGTCTTGTATAATATCATAGATACTATATGAACATCTATTCCCCTAGTATTACTTTCAGGACAGGCGCTGCCGCTTGCAGAAACTAGTACTAATATGGGTATAAAGATGAACTCTAGATTGATGTGCTGCGATCATATTGCAGCTATTGTTGGAAAAGTTTACGGCGGTTTACGGATACTGTGGCTGTCTGCTCAACTCCTAAATACAAGCATTAATATGAAACTGATCAAAACTATGATTCGACCCCAAGTTCTCTCATAGCAGTTTAATTTACTCTAAGTTAGACTCTGTATGTTAACGTAGGTTGAATGTTGTTCGTTTTTGGTTTTCGTAGGTTCGATAATGTTTTCCAGTTTAAGTCTATTCTATTTGGTTGCCCTCTGGAGGCTTATCCTACACGTAAATCACTATTATTTCTCCATAGGTTCATGCGTCATGGTAAACTACCTAACCAACCACATTTAGTTTCTGCACTCATCGCGGTATCATAACATTTTGATTCGCCAACATAATAGGCGAGTTCAGGATGGCTTTTACTTTGTGCAAATAACGCGAGTTTGGAACAAATTTAAATAAAATGTGCAGAGTGTGGGCACTACGGGTGCTTTCGGAAGCTTTAAGAATTTATTTAGCTCTGTTATTTCTTAGCTTATATGTATGAGATTGCTTCTCTTACTTTCATATTTCCATATTTTCTTTCTCTTATTTTGTTCATATATACCTACATGTTATTGAACTTATTGAACTGCTTTTTGTGATTGTAATTTTTTTATATCCAAAGGACTCATTGCATTTTCTTTTTGTAACCTTATAATTTAACTTGTACATTTAGAGGATTGTAATCTTGCGTACTTTACCAGTTTGTAAATAAATTGAATTATATTGAACTATAACCATGCTATCTTGTAAGTGCTCAGAGCTGTGGATAAAAAATGTCTGCCAATATCTGGGAATACCCATTTCGCAATCGAAATGGTATGTTAAATCCTATGTACGAAAGTTGCGGGGGGGGGGGCCCAAAATCGTAGTTACGCTAATGAATCCATCTCATTTTCTAAAAAAATAAACAACAAATAAATAAAATTACGAGTTTTGGTAGTTCTGCCTTGTAGGGACGTGATGTATACACCGAAATGTACATACATACTAAGAGCAATTCGTTAACGGATGCTACCTCACCTACCCTATATCAGAATTCATCAACTACAAATGAAGGACTTTACATTTGTAACAAATATTTATACCCAAATTAAAACTATCCTAATTTTAGTGGAAGTTCGTCTAAAATACCTGATGATACCTGATAATACTTTCCGTAGGTTAATTTAATTACTATTTTATGCAATAACCAAGTCGGTAACACCTGAAATTTGTTGTGCAATATCGCAAAGTCCGAATGCATCACAATTTCTAAAATGTGAGTTCTTCCAAAGCCAAACAAAAGCGAAATTAATGTTTGTGTTGATGCCCTTAAGTACGTACCCTGCATTCATAAAATTTGCATATGAGATGTATGTTTGCATCCTGAAAATTATTCAACATAAATGGGGTATTACAAGTAAACTTTTAACTAATATCTATTTGGTAACGATGTATGTATGTAGTATACGTGTGTTTCTATTAAAATGTTGCTTTGGCAATTTCCAGTTAAAATTAAACTACGGAAAGGTCCACTGTCTGGGTGGAATCGTTATGTTATTGCAACACATTGCAAAGAAGATAGTAGTTTTGAAGGAACCCAGGTGCATTAAAAGGTAACAACTTGTTTCGTTTCAGTATCGCGCTGTGTAAAAATTAACTCCATTTATGGCCAGTATAAAAACACTTTTAATACAGTCCAGACCGTCCATAGAGGGTATTCCAAATAGACAACGGGAAAAGGTTTAATGCACAGTCGTTCGCAAATGTAATCCCTAATATAACCCTTTCACATAAAAGGCTCCAACATTGGTATGTATGGTGCCATATGGTGATAATTTGATTGTTTGCGTTTTATTTTTCCTCCCCTTGTGTTGTCTGTTGTTCCAACACTTTTCTCACTTATTACAGGTCATAATTATCGTCTCAACCAATTAAGAACTTGTGGTAAGCCATTAGTGATCTGTTACAAAGTTAACGAGAGTGGACGGATTTTACAACAACAACATTACCACAAGAAACCTTTTATTATTATGACTCAAGGAAAGTAATTACAGTTTCGATTATTATTCAATCAACTTCAACTTAAACCGTATGCATTTTATGATATATTTACTACAGCAAGTAAACCAGTAATATTCTGCAGTATGCGAAAAGTCCGTAAAAATCGCTAAGAAACCTGCTGATGATGACAGCTACAACGCCATCTGCCAGGTTCAAACCTAAGTTTTAATAAAAATGCACAAATGAGACTTGATAACTTAGCAACAAATAGAAATCAAGATTTTGTTATTTTTATCTAAACTAACATCTTTTTCCGTATATATTTATAGAAATGCATTCTAGGACACTTTCGGGTGCTTTAAAATTCTTTAAAAACAATATATGTAAGTATATATGTATATAGAAAAAAACACAACTTCAGCAACTTATGTATTGTTACGCGCAGGCTGATATGGAAAGATTTGCTCATCTTTCATAATCTAGCGTCAATGCAGAATTCCTTAATGAAGTGGCAACAGAAGCATTTGTAAACGCTATTGCAGATCAAAATTTACAACAAGCACTAAGGCTAGCAGGAAAGAAATCAACAGCAGAAGCGCTTGCCTATGCATTAGCATATGAATCTGTGGGGATGGAGTGAGTTCCTATTGTCCCACTTCAGTCTTCGATGTTCTTTAGGTCGGTTGCATTTAATCCTACAGTTAGGGTAAATCAAAAGACTTATATTAATGATGGTTTAATATTTATTTATATTCTGCTGCGGACAATATATTTTTTTTTCTTTTTCTTTTTTACACAGGTAATCTGTTTAAAGTTGATGTTTTCCTTTAGCAACTAAAATCTTAAAAGAAAAACAGGACTGACATCGGGTCAACAATAGTCTCGTTTAAATTTTTTGTTTTTTCCTAAGCCTACTCTTTTTTCCAATTCACAAATCGCGGAACACTTCATCGATTTTTTAAAATTCACCTTACAAATGTTCTGAGAACCTGCCAGGTATTAACTGTGCATATGTACTGCTCTTATTTACTGCCACAAATCTTCTAGACAAGCTTCTCGGAGTGCAGTACAAGTGAGAGAAATTTCGGTCGAGTAATGTGCTTGCAACAGAATGCAGTCATCACAGAGCACTCTTTCATTCTACGTTGCTGGAATTGCAATAGACCGGGACACCTCCAAAGGGACTGCAGAAAGTGTCAAAAGAAGGACAAAGATATTGAGCTGGGCAGCAGACTCGCACTCCTTCGCGTGGTCTCCTTCGATGCTGGAAATGTACTGGGACACCTTCAAAACGACTGCAGGAAACGCGAACGAATGCAATCAACAGAAGTAGAAGCTAGAAGATGGCAAGCTATTCGTGGAGAGACTAGAATGCAACCTCATGACTTTGAAGTCCCACATCACAATGGGCATATCCATGGGAATGTGGAAGCCTTTTCACAACGTCCATGCAATCCTGAATTTAAACATTGTGCTCGGATGGAAGAAAAAGATGACGATGACTACGATGAAGATGACGAAAGTCGAAAGAATAGAGGAAACAAACATAACAGCAAAAGGGAGAAAAGAAAGAAATCCAAAGACGAGGACAATGAAAGAAAGAAAAAGACGAAAAGTCCAAGGGTGCTTAATAACGATGGTAAGGGTGAAGATCGGAAAAGGTAAAGTCAAAGGTGTTGACGATGATGATGATAAGAAATACAAAGGCGGCAAAGACAAGGATGAAAATGGCGATAAAAGGGCAAGAAAATTGGGGACAAAGGAAACAAAGACAATGATGACGCAGATGATAAGAGACGAAAGAAAAATAAAAGCATGGAATAGTGCATCAACAGAAACTTAATCGAACATCTAAGAAAGGTAGTCAATTATAATCAGCGCAATTGGAATGATAAATTTCTATATTTCTAATGGCTTACATATTGGGGAAGGAAATACGCTTATCTAGCTACCTCAGGTTTGGTATACCCAGAGGCGAGAAAAAGTTGCCAGAAGACTACGTAACGGAGCTCAGACAATGATTAGCTGATATGCACGAGGCAATAAGTCGTACTCCAAAATTATCATAATACTGGGGACCGTATGCAGTTGAAACCAGACTTAATGAGGTATTATACAGGATTCAGCGTGGTGCAAGAGGCAAACGGAAAATCGTTCATCTGCATCGTTTGTGTAAATATTGCGAGCATCAAGACCGTGGACTACCTGCTGTTCGGGACGCAGAATTTTGTTAGGGGAAGTGTTACGCGCAACAAAGTGATACAAGCGACATTTGTGGGAAATGGAAATTACCCTAGGTTAGTTACATCTTAGTAAAGTTTGGGTTCGGAAAACGGAATATTCAGGAAGGTTCTAATTTGTAGAGTATAAATACGGCGCTTCTCACATCCAGGAGGTACAAGAGGTAGAGTCTTATTTCAGACAGTGAAGTCAACGAAGTAAACTATTTGGATTGCAATAATTATACGTACAGTACTAGTGATAACTAACGAGTTGATTGGATAATTGTTTGTGAATTATGAGAGTAAATATTAAAGTTATATAAAGAAAGAGCTTTTGAATTATATCTGAAATATTATATTTTAAATAACGAATCAAGTCCACGCTCGGAACAGTATATTCACATAACTCCTGAACTGTTCCGTCTGCACTATGTCTCTCTTCGATTTCGTGCTAGTATTAAAGCAAGCAACACTTCAAAAGGAACTGGAAGAGAGTTATTTGTTTCATCAGTTTTTCTATTTGCAGTTTGGAGCAACTAAGGTGAGATAGACCTCGCCATCAAAGTTAACGAGTAAAACCAACTTTTCATTTCTCCCTTAGCCCATACAATCTTGCCTTAAGCTACACCGACAAGTTCCTCTTGATTGCTGAAATGAAGAACTCAATTTTCTAATCTGGCTTTTGTGCAAAATTCTAATATCACTTAGAAAGCATCTTCTGCTTAAACCTCGGAGCTTTTGATGACTACTCCATTACCAGGATTTAAGTGTGGAGATTCTTCACATTTGAAACAGAATACAATAGTTTCATTATCATAGAGAAAAGGATCTTTTGACTGATAAACAGTAAGCATTCTTCAAGTCTTTATGACACATTAGTTATTATACTATCTATACACATCAATTCCTTGGCTAGAAGCGCTGGTTACAGGCAACACTATCTTTAATCAAGTCCCCTAAACCTGGAGATGGGTTAAGATAGTTTTTTTATACCGCAGACCGTCAAATGCGGTCATGAACTAATGAAGGTCTTTAGGTCAGTTTGACATCGTTTGTGTTAAAAATCTGAAATGTGTCCTGGTTGTGAATATATTCGATATTCTCTACAACATTAACATCTGTGTTGTGCTGGCAGACAGTGCGTTTAAAATTATCCCGTTTGCACTGAGCTTATTTCCAGTGTCAAATGGGACTTACGGCCGTCATCAGAAATGATCACATGTTTTTGAATTTGTTCATTAATTAACTCATTCACGGTATATTCTCATGCAGGCTGACTCAGAACAAGCTAAAAACCACTTCTTCCGGCATGGCTATTGATTACATCACTAGGTGGCTGCACATAGGAGAAACAACTGTTTTTTTTAAACATGTCTTCTGCATTCGTCTCCTTAATATAATTTTGCAGCTCATCAAAACATTTTCGAATAACCTCTACAAAAACCGTATCTTTTGCTTTAGTTAGACCTTCGGGAACTCTATGTGCAAGCTATGGCTTGCATTTCAGGAAATGGTTACACCATTTTCGCCCTGGTCGCCCATTTTTTAAGGATATCGTCGTGCCATCGTGTTATCGTCTTGCTCGATTTTATGCATTGCATTGAAATCCACATGACTAACACTACTTAACTTGCTTTTTTTTCGGTTTTCGTTAAAATACTTTGTAGTTCAGACTCTCCTCCGCCTTCAGCATGTCTTCCAGAAAATTTATTCTGCAATGGTGTTTTTGAAATATTTTATTTGCTACTAGTTGCTCTAATGGAAAATTTTCTTTGACGAATGTCCGAAAATGCTTTAGTTAGCATTTCAGCAGTATATCTTCCATATTTCCTTATTGCAATACATACTAATTCATAAAGTGCTGCTTGTATGACGCAATTTGGGGCAAGGTAAAAAATTCAGTTCTAATTTGTGTCCACCAGTACACGCAAACTGGCTCATGATAATAGTCATGGATCCTTTCGTGGCCACTAAAATTAATGTGGTTATTCCAAAAATTAGCTTAAATTTCAAATAATATTGTATTTATTTGCAATATATCTACTTAAAACGCTCTCTCGTAAAGTATGAACTGACGTAGATAACTTTAGGGGTAGCAGATACATGAGGATATAGAAATATCTGCATTTTAAGGAAAATATATCATCTTATGTGTTATAAAATGAACTGAACAATGAGTACCAGGACACTCAGGAATTGATGGGAATGAAAACGCAGACGTATTCTCCAAAAAAGGAGCATCCATGCCCCTCATACTGGAACCCTTTTGTGGTATCTCTTACAACACCGTAAAACTTACAATTCAAAAATGGATCCAAAACCGAATGGACCAAAGATGGAATTCAATTATAGGCTTCAGACAAGTCAGAAGATTCATCAAAGGACTTTTATCTAAGATAAGCCTGAAACTTTTGAGGCTATCTAGGAATTAACTCAGAATCAGTCCTAACTAGACACTGCAAACTAAACAAACAGATGCATCGAATAGATAGGGGAAGATTGGCAACCTTCGTATACGGGGCATATATAGTATATAGAGCAGCTATTACTTAAAAACTATGCGGAATAGTGGTGCCCTCTGTGAGTGTGTACATAGGTCAGAGTGTGTCCACAAAAGGCAAAGCAGCAAACCAAACTTGTTTCGGCAGTGCTTGGGTAATTTTATTTACGTAATTTGCTGCTCTTCAAACCATCTTACCGGCTCGTAACCAACACAAATATTTGATTTTGAGTAAGTGACAACTGTAAATAATATGTTGTAATAGTGACATATATTTTGTAAGATAGGGGAGTATTCATTCCAAATTATGGGGCAAATTCGTACATATACGAATGCGCCTCGTATATACATCGAATTATTTTTTTGTTTCCTTTCAGAGTGCAAAAATACATACAAGAAGAAAGATACAAGAAACGGTGAAGTCGATGAAAATGTCCTCAGCTATAAAAAGAGTACTAGAGAGGAAGCAGTTTTATATAAAATCTGTAAATAAATACGGTATTAAGCCATTAACCTAGCAAAGTCGCACTAAAAAAATTCGAGGTGAAGCTTCTCCAATAGACGAAACTCGTCATATATACAGCTCCTAATCTACGCCTAGTCAGGTAGTTTCAGCTGAGGAGGAGTCTCTTTTAAATAAGTACCTACATTGCGAATTGTTCCAAGATGCATTATAGATTAACAATAAAACAAAATAGGGAGCTTGCGTATGAGTTTGCAAAATAGTAAAACGTAACATACCCATCAAAATGGGATTGATTGGATACATGGCTTTCGAAAACGTAATACTAACCTAAGTTTACACTACTGCTGCCAGGTCATTTGCTTTTAATAAGACTATTGTTTCCGAGTTCTATGAAAACGTTGGGACGCTGTGTGGTTGATATAAGTTTAGCGCAGATCGAATTTTCAACTTTGATGAATCTGGTATGCATGCACTCTCAAAATCTTAGCAGATAAAATTCAAAAACAAGTTGATCAGTTTGTTTCTGCCGAAAGAAACGAGGAACTTGTGACATTTAGTGGCATTATATCCGCAATTTAAAATACAATTGCTCCATTATTTGGGTTTCTCCGAGTTTATTACAACCATGACTTCTTGGAAGGTGCTCCTGAAGACAGTATGGGGTTGATACTAGGAGAGGCTGGATTAATTCTCATATTTTCTTAACTGTCCTAAAACATATACAGAAATTGACATTTCGCTCTCAGGAAAACACTATTTTATTATTGTGTGGCAATCATGAAAGTCATATGACATTAAAAGCCATCAACTATAGCCGCGTCTCCAACCTTTAGACGTTGGGGTATTTGGCCCTTTTAAATCAAAGCTGAAGACCGCATTTAATGACTGGCATCTCTCCAATCCAGAAAAAACTGTTAACATCTATAATATTCCGAATATTACAAAGATTGCATATTTTAAAACATATACACACAAAATTATTGTGAGTGGGCTCATAAAACGAGGAATATGGTCTTTTAACAAACTGGCTTTCAGTGAAGATGAGTTTGCTGCTGCTCAAGTTTATCCATCTCCTGAGTTTCAATCAGGCACCACAGAAAGCAATATTTCAGAAATTTCTATACCATCTCAATGCAGCTTACCTCCAATTGTTTTTTCCATCATTAAATGAATCTGTATCCTTAGGAACAACCAACGACAAAAGTCTACCACATTTAAAAGCATTTACGTCCAAAGCAATAATAACAGCAGAAATGATTCGTCCATATCCGAGGATTGTAAAAAAATAACAAACGAAAAAAGGAAGACAGCGAAGAAAATCAAAAATCTACAAAAAACACTCTTGAAACAAAAAAATAATAGAATTTATGAGTTGCAAAAAGGCACAGAAATGAACAGAATTGAATAAGATAGAAGGCTCAAGGCTAAAGAAATTAAGCGTGTGCTTTGAGCCTTTTCATTGAAACAGATTTCAAAAGACCAAAGAAACCAGGCCGGAAGGTAGTAATTCGGACATTAGCATAAGTTTAAACAATACTTCTAATTCAAGTGATGAGAAGTGTGAAGGGAATGTAAAGGGAATAAAGGATAACACTGTTATATTAGTAGGGCATGTGATAAGTCATTACAGCAAGACAGCATATAAGGTCTCATTATATAGAAAAAAAAAAGGTTCATGGATATTTGTCTTTCCAAATATTATCGATGAAGCGACGGTTTATATAGTGATCCTGTTTTGATATTTCCAAATCCTACATCATCTGCGACATCTAGGACATCTACAATGTTCAATTTTCCAGTAAAAGTAAAATTTTCCAGTAAAAGTAAAATTATAATTAAATATTATTAAAGAATTTATCATAGTTTGGCATGCAAAAAAAAAACAAAACAAAATCTGTACGAACTGTCACGATTTTCCCCTATATCACTCACCAATGTATACAGGCTATGTCTAGAAGAGGATGTATCATCGGAGCATGTCCTATACGAATGTCAAGCCATTGCATATTGTAGATTCCGGGCTATTGCCTCATACTTCTTAAAGCCAACAGGTTTAGAAGAAACTTCATCCAAAAAAATACGGCTTTTCCTAGGAAGTGTGAGATTGTTGAATGAACTATAAAGATAACGGTATATATATAATAAAAGCTAATGGCTGCAGTGCAAAGGTCACCAGTAGCGGATAAAGCATTCAAATTAGGGGGGGGGGGTCATCTTACAAATTAAATTGAGCAAAAAGTCCAGGGCCGTAAGTTGCTTAGTTTACCCACCGCAGTACTGTAGTGAGGTACTAGGAACGTTTCCGTATTAAGCGGTCTGGATGATGTGTCATTTTTTGGTATACTCTTTTAATAGAAAAGAAGTTTAGGGTGCAAACTGTAGGAGTCAATCAAACCAAACTATTCTCAGTTTTACACACTGGCATATATAATTTGGACTGCTCGGTATGCTATCTAATGCTGGTACAATTTTGTGTGTTACAAATAGTTCTTACGTCGGTGCCAACATTGAAGAAACCATTGGTAGGGTGTTGAAAAGTGATTTTAATATAACCTTTCGAATTTCTGTTGAGTATCTATATCTATGAATATATTGCCTTTGGTAAAACACTTTTATCACTAATAAACCCAAATAATTAATTTATGAACATTTATTTCGATATAAGAGAACGCTAATTAGAAGTGAGCGCACTTTTTGCGGTATATTTCTATGGATGTATTAAGTCCATATTATACATGTCAATGGTTTTAGATAAGAACGCTGGAAATATTTGAGAATATTAGGAGTTAGGACTAAGTTAGGGCTCTGATGTGGTATTGAGGGAGTCTGTCTCGTGGCTTGGGAAGTGTTTCGCGAGGGTTTTGGATCACCCAAAGTTTAGGTCCCAACATGAAATTCTGAGAAAACCTATACACATGCATCACATGCATACAATAATAATGAAATTTTTATTTTTTTAAATTTTGGAATAAAATTATTTTGTGTAATTTTTTGAAGTAGAATTATATAAATAAAAAAAATATAAAATAAAAAATATATTTATTCAAATAACTCAATTAATTAAATATTTTTTACTTCAAATTTAGGGGGGTCATGACGCCTCCCCTGGATCTGTCACTGAAGGTTACTCATCCCACTCCCATTCCTTAGTCTTAATCTTACCCTATCTCTGTTAGTTTAATTAGTGCGTCTAGTTTAACCACCAGTATTTTGAGAGGGATGATAGTGGTAGCTTTCGAGCAGGAAACTAAATGGAGTTGACATTAACCGTGATAGAGCATAACCGCTTTTAAGTTGTATGGGTACACCAGTGAGATCAAGAACAATTTTCGGTATATGGAGTCGTCATGCTAATAAATGGCGGTAAATTTGAAATTTTTTTTTAGTGGATGTATGATACAAGGTGGAGTCTATTAGATATTCACGTATTTATAAACATATACACATAGCACACATGTTTTCATTGAACAAATACATTGGGAATTTTGTTTGGATAGAAACTCATGAAAAAGTAAATATTTATATTAGTTGGCAATCTGAAAAATATAAAAATCCGAGTTAATGGGGAATTTTTATTTTTCCTGTATTTTACTACGTCATGCGTCAGGTTCCAAACAAGAAAGACAAAATTACCAAAGTTCCAAGTTCCCGCTTTGAAATTTGACAGTCAGGGTCCAATCTGGCCAAACCGAGCGGTTCACGCACACATAAAACGGTATTTTGGTTACGCTCATGTATTACATATTTTATACAAAATGCATACTCCATTAGTTTCCTGCTCGAAGGGCGTAGCGCAGAAATTAAAAAAAAAACAACGAACACAAAAAAAAAATGGTATGAATAGAGGGGTCTGGGGTTGGTTCTCGAAAGCTAAGTAAAACAGGATGGCGAGACTTTTATGCCTGTTCTGGATGATGTACTGTTATTGTTGTAAATTATTCAATCTCTCTTCCGTCATACTCTGAAGTTATATACGGTTTCACTTTTGAAATGTTTTTCTCCTTATCTTTTTCTTTTCCCACATTAATATTTAATTCTAAAAACGTATAGAAACATCACTTTTTTATATTACAAATAAATTTCTGCTGCTATTACAAAACAATCTAATACTTAACGGTTAATTACACTTTTTGTATTTCGGATGGAGCATTAAACGGTGAAAATATGTAGACTTTTGTTTTAACGCATTTCTAAGCAATATTCGCTCTTTTAAATTAGCAAAAGTCTGAAACTAATTAACAGTTGCGTTTTAGATAGGAGTGAATCCAAAAATAAAGAGCAAAAATGTGGTGATGATGGGGGTGGTATTGCGAAAATTTCAAACTTGAAGCGTTGTAATTTTAAAGTAAAGGGGATGTGGGTATGTTTATATCATGTCTAGTTCTAGCGATGCGACTTATAAAAAATAATCGTAAACCAGCCAATTTGAAAAACACATTTTAAATAGAATGCACAGAAAATTCACACCAACCTTTATATGCTAAGCCATTAATAGCTGTGTTCTTTTGTGTCCGCAGAACAGAGCAGAACAAGAGATACACAAAAGAACGCCTCAAGAGAACACGATTTTTATGTGCAGCAGTTGGCACTATTTATGATTCACTTCTTGTCAAAAAGTTACAGGTGAAAACAAAAAAAAAATTAAGTTGTTAAAATTCTTTAGGAAACACTTAATATTAAAATTAAATCTGAAAGTGTTGTATATTGAATAAAAAAGTAATTTGTTGATAATCGATCGATATTTTCGCATGGATTTTTTTGTAAAATCAAAAATACATAATTAATTAAAATCTTTTCTGTTTAATCAACTTGTTAATATACTTTTAATTAGAATAGTCTTAGCAGTGTACAAAACGATTTAATAAAATAGGACAGTATTTGAATTAATTTTGTAAAATGATATTAAGGTTAAATGCATGCAAATAAAATATTTTATGATTTTGATTAATGTTTACTCATTTATTAATATTAAATGGGGTGTTCTGTTCTACGTAAGTTGTTCGATAGAGCTTGATGGAAAAAACCATATATTTTGAGCCAACGGCTAATGGGTGGAATAGTTACGAAGAGTTGAAAGATATTAGCTCATTTTTTTTATGAAACATCCTGTATTTTTGCAAATTAATGTACTCTGGAGGGTTGCTATACGTCATTAGATGCTATACTTCTCTCCACTCGGGAGATGCGGCGCTTTAAATCCTGAACTTTGGATTTCCAATCATTTTTCGAGTTTAATTAAGTTTTTTTTTTTTTAACAAGTCACTAATCTAGTTTTATTATCACAATCGGATAGCCCCATATCTGCTTTATTTTACCTATGCCCAAAATGAAACCTATACCATTGTAAACCTTGTATTATTAGTAGTGTGTGTATCTAAACAAAATTATACGCTTGTTAACAAAAAATAAAATAAGTAAAAAAGCTAGAATTGGTCTAAGACCAATTCTTATAATACCCTAGATGAATGCCCGTATGTAATTTCGTATGGTACCCATCTGTGCAAGTTTGATTTTTGAAGTGGGTTTTCGCATATATTTCTAGAACGGTTCGTCGGATAGTAAAAAGTCAATTTCATATTCTGAAGAACTTTTCAGCTCAATTAAAACGTCTAGGATGTAAAAATCATAAATTTTTATTAAACAACACCAAGAACTGGTTGTCCGATTTGGCCCATTTTAAAATTATATTTACTATTTTTATGAACCCGCCGTGTACAAAATTTTAGCTCTCTACGTTAACTCGTTCTCAGGCGTTGTCCAAATATATAGTGAAAAATGAAATTTTTGTATGGAAACCCACGAAGGAGTTACCCGATTTCTCGTGAGGACGGACAGACGAACGGACATGCAAAGATCAACAACTTTTATTATTATTCGAAGGTGTCCAATCCATTTTGCTCTACCATAATTATTTCTTTGCATTACAAATGGAATGATAAACTTGTATACTCTAGCATTTCATCATCTAAGGTATAACAACTGACGAAAGATAGTAAATAAGATTAAAATCATAACAGAAATAAATTTATGTTGATAGTCTGAACAAAAACAATAGTAAAAAGTACGTCATCTAGATTAAAAGCATTTACAGACTTAATAGTTAAAAATTGTATTTCCTGTCTCACTTAGTGATGCTATTCCCGTAGCTACCAGCTTAAGAGGGTTAGGGAATGCATAATGCTCAGCCTTTTGAATTCTCTTTGTAAGCGCATCCTCATCGTCACCAAGCAAAATCGGTACATTTTCTTGAACTATTATTGCACCAGTATCAACGCCCTGAAAATATTGAAATATTTCCATTTAAAAACAAAGCTGGATAAATTCGATATTATAAACTCACTTCATCTACAAAATGAACAGTACATCCAGATTCTGTATCTCCAGCTTCAATAGCCTTCTTTTGAACATGTAATCCGGGATGTTTAGGTAGAAGAGACGGATGGATGTTGATCAGTTTTCCTTTCCATCGTTCAACAAATTTTTCTGATAAAACTCTCATGAAACCCGCCAAACAAATTATATCAATTTTGTATTCATCTAACTTTTTCGTCATAGCATCATCGAATTCCTCTCTACTCTTGTAATCTTTGTGAGATATATACAGAGCAGGAATTTTAGCACTTTCAGCACGTTGCATACCCAAGACGCCAAGCTTATTTGAAATTACTAAAACTATTTCCGCTCCCATACCTCTGAATGAGTGGTGATTAATGCTTGTAAATTAGTACCGGAGCCTTATATTAAAACGGCAACGCGCTTTTTCGGGGATCTAATGACACGTTGAACTCGGGAAATACATTTTTCAAAATTGTCAACAACCACTTGTGGGCTGTCTGGAGAATTTCGTTTGATTACCTCACCAATCTTTTCTGCTTTATGCGTAAAACGCAAATGTTCCATGATTAGGTTTTCAAATTTGGAATCAACAATTAGGACAACTCCAAGACCACAGTTGTACGTTCGTTGCATTTCATGATGAGTAATATTACCACTTTCTGCTAACTAACCAAAAACAGGAAGAATATGAAAATTGTTCGCATTCAGATGAACTCCGAGTTCTTTGGTGAGGACACGAGGAATATTTTCAATTAATCCATCTCCAGTAATATGTGCCATTGCTTTTATACACTTCTTTTCCAGCAGAGGTTTTATTGCGCTTACGTAAATTTTTGTTGGCACCAGGAACTCTTCACCTAAGTTTAAAGTAGACAAAATATTTCAATTAAAATGTAAATAGGTATGTTTTATGTTCTATTGTGACAGTTCAAATATGACAAATGTCAAGCATTTTCAGTTGAGTTTTACCCCGAGGTTACACCTGCAAGTACAGCTTGCATGCAACTTGCACTGCCATACTTCTTGCACGTGTAACCTCTCCTGCCATGCTGGCAGTACAGCTTTCAGCGAACTTGCATGCTGAAAAACCATGGCAGCTGGGAGATAGTAATTTGACATTTATACAGTTTTCAAAATGGCGGAAACGAAATGTTTGAGAGAAATTCATAAATTTATACCGGGAAAATGAAATTTTCTGGGATTATTTGCAATACATCATTTACCAACACCTTCATTTTCCTTTTTTCTTGGGTTTTTATCATTGTGATGCTTCCTTATTGCCATAATTTTCCAATATACGCAAGAGTTTACATCTCAATGCCATTTTTTAAATGAACTTGCATGCAAGCTGATAAGACATCAACCGAACTGCCTTCGGCTGTCAAGTTAAAAATCGTGTTGGAAGGGAGGCTTGCATGCAAGCTGTACTTGCAGGTGTAACCGTGGGGTTACCAACTTCTACAACTAGAAAATTGTAGAACAGCGCCCCTACATTTTCATAGAAGATTTAAATGAAGCGAACAGCACAAATAGTTCGCTTCAATCCACAGAGCAAATAGTTCTCTCCAATGTATGGGAGTTCTAGAGCAAGGTACACAAAAGAACACAGCTAATATTAAACTATTTTGTTTTTTTTTTATATTGACGCCTCTATAATTTCTTTAGAAAACAAGACTTTAACTTTAAAAAATCTCCAGCATTCAAATCAAATCTTATTGTTCACATTATACAAATCTGCACAATCCTGTATTCATTGCATCCTATTTAATTTCATTACGGAAACCTGAATCATCCTGAATTCACTTAGTGCATTCATTTGCTTAGCTGCCTACGTAGATTTATGTATACATACCTACATATACACAAATTCGCAACTATGTGCTCCCTGATTCCGAGATTGAATTCATGTAGTACATACCAGATCCCCCTTAAATAATGTGCGTCCGCAATTAGAATATTTAGAATTACCATATAAATTAGGTTTTGTGGCTAGTACTAATTCTCTAGGTGACCAAAATGGTTTTAAGTTCTCCGGAAAATTACCCATTTTGGCCATTTTCTCTGTTTACCATTTGGTTCGCATTTAAGTTCTGTTGGAGTAATTTTTATTTTCAATTCCAAATAATTAGCCAAATATGAAATTTGCTCTGCACAGCTTGAACATGCACTTATTAGTAATTTACACAACCCAAATGGGATTGAAAATAATTTAACGATTATTCATTTGCACAAGCTACGTATTTTGTTCTGTCTAAACAGGGGATTACTCGTGTAGGTATAACAGATGAAGTAAGACATAATTATAATGGAGTGCAAACAAATTATAAAGTTGTTTAAATTGTGAGCTGTATCGTTACGAGGCGTTTATGCCTAACAAAATCCCTTAACTAAATTATTGAATTTATGAAATTTAAATTTGAATTGAATAATGCAATAACGCAATTTGATTCTTACATACGGTGTCTGTCTATTAATGTGTCTGTCTGTTCGCCTGACTTCCAGACTGTTTGCCTATATGTCCAAACGATAGCTCCAGAACACGTTGACCTTAGAATTGAAATTTCGTACATGACCTTTTTTGTATACCTATGCACGACCTATGATCCGAATCACAACCATAAGATAAGCACATCGATATATAGCCCTATGCAATATATCGGTCTGCTACTAATCTGACCTTGAAAAGTAAAATTCATTTAAATTAAAATTCATTTAAATTGTGAAATGAATTTAAAAATGCATTTCCATACTATAACAAAATGCAATTAGGAATAAATTGCATTTTGTTATCAGACGCATATTCCATTCTCACGGTATGTAGACTTCCCTGCATGTAGTACAAAGTACATACATACATATATCACCTCAATTCAGCCAAATTACCTGCATACATACAGGTTTTCCATAAATTCATCAAATCTAATTATATATGCATACAAACATACAATTATTCCGTTGAAGTAAAATAATTACCTCGATGGCAGACAAGTGCATATACGATTTCATTTTTTCATTGATGCATATGAAGACTTTTTAGTACTTTTCTCACGTACGATTTTCAATCTCGTGGGAAAGTTTTATAAACAGAAGAAAATCTTTCATTGGTACCTGGGAGCAGCGAGCCCAAACCTCGGGGAGTTGCCTTTTTAATCCTGTTGCGAAGAGTAAAATAATAATAGATATAGTACGAATTGTTAAAATTAGAGGTGTATAGATAAAATTGTAAAATCACTAAGCCTCTGTGAAATACCAAGAAATGAAAATAAATATTGTGTGAGAATTGTGTAATCATATAATTGAGAAATCACTAAAATTTTGTAAGATAGCCGAATCGAATCGAAATGTTGTGAGAATCGTAGACACTGGCATAATTAACATCCCCGCAGGCCACACCAAAATAAAATTAATATTTTCATATGAACTGATGAAACTTGAAGCCACAAAAAATAACAACGCTGGATTAACAAGTAGTTAGATTCACTCAATTAAAATTAGGTTGTTTTAATATTTATTAGACCCAGTCATTGATATATTGACAGTAGTTACGCTATGGCGTTTCTGGCGCACTTTTACCATACAAAAAGTGCAAGGTAGAAACCAACTATTTTGCTGGCTCTGGCCCGGGCTCTGGGCCACTGGGGGATTCCGTCTAGTGGGCTACGTCACAGGGTATGCCTGGAGAATTCCTTTCCTACCGTATGGCTGACCAGGAGATGACGCCAACCTTTTGTTTGATCTGGTCTTGGAGGCTACAATTTGACCTTTGACCTTTCCTGTGTCTGGGTGCTGGAGGTTGCCTGAGAGCTTTAGTGACAATATGTGATATCGGGGATGTATACTTGTCAGCTTGAGTTTGTTGTTAGTTGTTCACTTTAGTATGAGTGCCTGTGGTGTGTTGGGTTGGGCTACTTGGTGGTTGAGTCTGGCCCACTTTTTCCATACAAAAAGTGCAAGGTAGAAACCAACTGTTTTGATGGATCACTGAGGGCTCTGGGTAGGGGGAGGGGAGGGGAAGGGGCTGAGGTCGGTTTTGCACTGAAAAGTTGACATCATCTTCCAGTTTTCAGAGCAATTTTGAGGCCGCTTTTGTACTGAAAATTAACATTATACTGTGACAGTACCAGATCACTTTTTCCATACAAAAAGTGTCCTGAAATTTCAAACTATTTTGCTGGCTCTGGACTGGGTTCTGGGCCACTGAGGGGGATTCCGTCTAGTGGTATACGTCACAGGGTATGCCTGGAGAATTCCTTTCCTACCGTATGGCTGACCAGGAGATGACGCCAACCTTTTGTTTGATCTGGTCTTGGAGGCTACAATTTGACCTTTGACCTTTCCTGTGTCTGGGTGCTGGAGTTTGTCTGAGAGCTTTAGTGACAATATCTGATATCGGCGATGTATACTTGTCAGCTTGAGTTTGTTGTTAGTTGTTTACTTTAGTATGAGTGCCTGTGGTGTGTTCGGCTGGGCTACTTGGTGGCTGAGTCTGGCTCACTTTTTCCATACAAAAAGTGTCCGGAAATTTCAAACTATTTTGATGGATCACTCTAGGTTCTGTGGAGGGGGGAGGGGAGGGGAAGGGGCTGAGGTCGGTTTTGTACTGAAAATTAACATTATACTGTGACAGTACCATACAAAAATTGCAAGGTAGATTCCAACTATTTTGCTGGCTCTAGACCGGCTTCTGGGCCACTGAGGGGGATTCCGTCTAGTGGTATACGTCACAGGGCCTGCCTGGGGGAATTCCTTTCCTACCGTCTGGCTGAAGCTCTAAACATTTGTGAAGGGGTGCGTGGCTTTATTGGTGGAGGTTTCTAGTTAAGTTGATCTGGTCTTGGAGGCTACAATTTGACCTTGAGATGCCCCTCCTGGGAATATCTGATACTATGACTAGGACTGTCTGGGGCGTGTTGGATTGGGCTACGTTACCTGTACCAAGGCTTGGGTGGAATGTGTGTGGCTTAAGTAATGATGTGAAATAATCTAAGCGAGTTTATAGCGGAGCTGTATACTTGTCAGCTTGATTTTGTTGTTAGTTGTTTACTTTAGTATGAGTGCCTGTGGTGTGTTGGGCTGGGCTACTTGGTGGCTGAGCAAACGTTACCTAAGGCGTGGATGCATGTGTGCAACTGTGTATTTATGTGGATAAGAAATGTTATGAAATTCCCTAGTAATTAGTATAAGTAGGATATTTTTTGTTTATACCAATAGTATTAGTACTAGGATGGTAAAATTTTCATCAGAAATCCTCTACGGGCTATGGTTCAAGATATCACCGATCTTACCTTCTCAAGTGTAATTAATATTAGTAGCTGAAAAAAAAACAACATCAACTATAAAATAAGTTCAGGATTAAAGATTTGATGATATTTATCTGTAGGTGCCTTTTATAAACATGATTGCACCATGTAGCCATATATCTAAAAATAGATCAAGCGAAGCTGGTTGGTGTGAATGTAGGTAGATATGTTGACTTAGATATGTAATGGAAATTAGTAAATGCTTAATTTTACTCTTCAGGTGTAATGCTTCTAATTTGATTCCTTGCATAAACAAATTCGTACAGTACAGTAAAATAAACAAATTCGCAGTTGAGTAATGTAAACAAATTCGCACAGCAGCTGAGTAAAGTAAACAAATTCGGACAGCGGCCGAGTAAAGTAAACAAATTGAGCGATTTATGACAGATTCCTAATTTCTTTAGTTGAAAAACAACAACTGATATTAATCTGTAGGATATGATGTCTTAGATGAGTAGTGGAAGTTATAATTGAATATTTCTTTTGCTAAAAAAAAAACAACAACAACTATAACGTAAGTTGTGAATTAAAAAATTTTTTATAAACAAGAGGGAACATGCTATGATATTCGATATCTAAAAATAGATCACGGCTGCTTCGGATGTTAAGAAACAGTAATAGAAATTAAAGCCTTATCAGAAAATTTTCGATGTAGGTGTTTGTATGTGTATGTATTGAAAATTCTTAGCTTATATGAAAAATTGTTTTTTAATTTCAATAAAATTTCTTTTTTGGGCAGGTTAAATTTAAAGTTTTGATTACATATGATATCAATGTGAGGTGATACTAATATAGTATGATAGGTTGACTTAGATGAGTAGTGAAAATTGTATGGGTATAGTAAAAGACTTTTCATCAAATTTTTGGTGATAAGGTGTAATGGCATGACCAGTGTTGCAACACGAAATCTTTCTAGAGTACCTTGTTAGCCTAGCCTGAAAGTGATTGAGCAGCCACATCTGAAAAATTGCATATTATCATTAGCTTGAGAGTGGGTTAATTAAAAGCATTAACGAGCTATCATATTAATGTAGAATGATATGCCGACTTAGATGAGTAATATAAATTTTCGGTGACCAGGTGTAATGAGCTTGAAATATAATATAACTTCTTGCGTAGTTAAACAAATACATTCAAATAAAATAAACAAATTGATTTATTTTTTTTGTGTCTAGGGCTGGTGAGCATAGGGAGCTGGCAGAGTTATTAACCATGATATCATAGTTCACATGAAGCTGATAAGAATATGATAATTTTATCTTCATACTATCAGATTGAGCACATATTTTCTAACCATTACGTTGAGCGTGGGTTTAACTAAAAGTTTTGATGAAAGAAGGTGGTATTATGATATTAATGTAGTATGATATGTTGTCTTAGATGAGTAGTGGAAGTTATCAGCAATATCGCTTCATATTTATCTCTCTAAAGCATCATCCGAATGGTGTTGTATGAACGAACAAAAAACTGATAATTCTTCAAGCCTATAGTGAAGACCGTGGTGGAGGTTGAGCGTGGGTACTGTAAGTTGTGTATATATTAATTGTGGTGTATATTAATCTAGTAGGATATGAAAGCTTTAGTGAAGAGCGTGGAAGAGGATAGTATTATGTGTTTACCTTTAAATCTTAAGTTAGGTTGAGAGTGGGTTAAATTAAAAGCATTGATAATAGAAGATAGTGCTATGATATTAAGTAATGGAAATTGTATGGGGGCAGTAAAAGAATAATTTTTGGCTGTCAGGTGTAATGGCATGACTTAGCAGGTAATTTGATATTACCTTTTGCCAAGATCGTGGCGGTTGAGATTGGGTTAAGCTTAGTGGTGCTCGATGTATATTTTATGGGTGGTGGGTGTGCATAATATAGTAGAAAGCTTTAGTGAATACCATACTTTTCAACCAGCTGACTCTGTCAAAACATCTGTGTCGCTCTAACATAAATCTGTGTTCATATTTTAGGTGGGTATAATAGCTTGAAATTATCTTATGGAAGGCTAGATAAGAACTTGTTAATTTCATCTTGTGGTGAGCATATGAAGGTAGCAGGGTTTTTTTATAAATCAAGCAGTTACGCTGTTATGAGATTTGATTGATATCTATATCTAAAAAGTAGTTCACATGAAGATGATAAGAATATGATATTTTTATCTTCATACTATTGGGGCAGGTGCATTGTTTACTTAACATTAAGTTGAGAGTGGGTCAAATTAAAAGCTTTGATAGAAGAACGCTGTGTTATAATATTAATGTGGTATGATATGTTGTCTGAGGTGAGTAGTGGAAGTTGTATGGGAGCTATGAATAAGCAGTAAAATCCTAATCAGCAATCTCGCTGGATATTTGATAATTCTCAAAATTCATAGTGATGCTCGTGGTGGGGGGTTGAGAGTAGGTACTGTAAGCTATGTATTACGTTAAAAGTTTTGATGGATGGTATTTTGTATTTATCTCCTCGAAATAGTGT
Source organism: Dioctria rufipes (assembly GCA_963924295.1). NCBI lineage: Eukaryota > Metazoa > Arthropoda > Insecta > Diptera > Asilidae > Dioctria > Dioctria rufipes. The sequence continues at coordinate 61,792,650 of OZ002740.1, read as the reverse complement.
TGTATGAGCATCAGAAAGGTTGAAAAAAAGTTGATAATGCTTCAAGTTCAATAGTGTAGACCCCGATGTTGAAAGTGGGTATTTGGAATGATATAATTCTAGTAGGATATGGAAGTATTATTTATTTATCTTTAAATCTTACCAAGTCGACTCGTTTTAGGATGAAAAACTTTCTTCTTTACTTCTGGAAAGCATCGATTTCATAGATGTAGACTGAGCCTTATATGAATATTCTTTACTCCTTTCATGTTGTGAAGCTATGTAAATTCTACCAAACATTGACAAAAAGTAATTACGGGGCATGCCTTAAAAAGTGCACTAGAAATTCCCATTTTGTATACTTGGAGAGCTCATAAAGAATCATGTAAACTTACACTGTATGCAGATGTTGATTTCAACAACAGATTCATCAAACACAGGAAATTTTTAATTACATACAGCTCTGTACCATAAGATTATAAGAATTAATACTTTTTAATTTTTTAATAAATGATATTTTATATATGGCCTTCTTTTTATTCAATTTCCCATACTAAGTCCGGAACTCCCGAATAATGTTTGACCACTACAACGGGTGGTGGTGGCGGTGGGTGGTTGAGTGGTGGTGGTGGTGGGTGGAGGGTGGAGGTGGTGGTGGTGGTGGTGGTGGTGGTGGGGGTGGTGGTATTGGTTGCGGTTGCCTGGTCTTGGATGGCGCTTGAAACGGATATTTGATGTGTGGCATCAATTTGACGCTGACTAATCTAAGGTCTACCCTTCTATCTGTGGATGAGCTGAAAAAGCTGTTTTATAAGCTGTTAAGCTGTTACCAGACCTGTTTTAAAAGCTGTTAAGCTGTTACCAGACCTGTTTTAAAAGCTGTTAAGCTGTTATCAGACCTGTTTTATAAGCTGTTAAGCTGTTATCAGACCTGTTTTAAAGCTGCTAAGCTGTTATCAGACCTGTTTTATAAGCTGTTAAGCTGTTATCAGACCTGTTTTAAAAGCTGTTAAGCTGTTATCAGAGCTGTTTAAAAGCTTAACAGACCTGTTTTATAAGCTGTTAAGCTTTTAAACAGCTCTGATAACAGCTTAACAGCTTTTAAAACAGGTCTGATAACAGCTTAACAGCTTATAAAACAGGTCTGATAACAGCTTAGCAGCTTTAAAACAGGTCTGATAACAGCTTAACAGCTTATAAAACAGGTCTGATAACAGCTTAACAGCTTTTAAAACAGGTCTGGTAACAGCTTAACAGCTTTTAAAACAGGTCTGGTAACAGCTTAACAGCTTATAAAACAGCTTTTTCAGCTCATCCACAGATAGAAGGGTAGACCTTAGATTAGTCAGCGTCAAATTGATGCCACGCATCAAATATCCGTTTCAAGCGCCATCCAAGACCAGGCACCCACCACCGCAACCAATACCACCACCCCCACCACCACCACCACCACCACCTCCACCCACCACCCACCACCACCACCACTCAACCACCCACCGCCACCACCACCCGTTGTAGTGGTCAAACATTATTCGGGAGTTCCGGACTTAGTATGGGAAATTGAATAAAAAGAAGGCCATATATAAAATATCATTTATTAAAAAATTAAAAAGTATTAATTCTTATAATCTTATGGTACAGAGCTGTATGTAATCAAAAATTTCCTGTGTTTGATGAATCTGTTGTTGAAATCAACATCTGCATACAGTGTAAGTTTACATGATTCTTTATGAGCTCTCCAAGTATACAAAATGGGAATTTCTAGTGCTAAGTTAAATCGCACTTTTTAAGGCATGCCCCGTAATTACTTTTTGTCAATGTTTGGTAGAATTTACATAGCTTCACAACATGAAAGGAGTAAAGAATATTCATATAAGGCTCAGTATACATCTATGAAATCGATGCTTTCCAGAAATAAAGAAGAAAGTTTTTCATCCTAAAACGAGTCGACTGTTCCCTACCAACAGGTCGAAAAATCAGGATATTCGAACAAAGATCGCAAAAAGTAAAGATGGAGAGATGTTATTTGTGAAAGTGGTGCACCACGAACCTTTTAACGCCACATTGGTGTAAAGGCATAAGGAATATTCATTATAAGGATCAATCTATATCTATGAAATCTTGGCCTTGCTGAACTAAAGAAAAAAGACTTTAGACTTAAGCTATAATACAATTAAAACAAATTATTTCAATAAATGGCATTATAACCATGATACAAATTTTATTTACAATACATATTTTAGACTAGGCTAGACTTAATATATTTTCTGCGGCACACATCCCTTAATAGTGATAATTGAAGCAAGAATGATTATTACTCACACCGTGTGTCGCTTTCAGCCATATTTGTTGTTTGCAGATGAAGTGAACCTACTTTCCTTATGTAATCCATTGGTATCACTTTTGATATATATCACGAAGCTTTCTTAATCATATTATGTAACTTTTTTCAGACTTGGTAAGATTTAAAGATAAATAAATAATACTTCCATATCCTACTAGAATTATATCATTCCAAATACCCACTTTCAACATCGGGGTCTACACTATTGAACTTGAAGCATTATCAACTTTTTTTCAACCTTTCTGATGCTCATACAACACTATTTCGAGGAGATAAATACAAAATACCATCCATCAAAACTTTCAACGTAATACATAGCTTACAGTACCTACTCTCAACCCCCCACCACGAGCATCACTATGAATTTTGAGAATTATCAAATATCCAGCGAGATTGCTGATTAGGATTTTACTGCTTATTCATAGCTCCCATACAACTTCCACTACTCACCTCAGACAACATATCATACCACATTAATATTATAACACAGCGTTCTTCTATCAAAGCTTTTAATTTGACCCACTCTCAACTTAATGTTAAGTAAACAATGCACCTGCCCCAATAGTATGAAGATAAAAATATCATATTCTTATCATCTTCATGTGAACTACTTTTTAGATATAGATATCAATCAAATCTCATAACAGCGTAACTGCTTGATTTATAAAAAAACCCTGCTACCTTCATATGCTCACCACAAGATGAAATTAACAAGTTCTTATCTAGCCTTCCATAAGATAATTTCAAGCTATTATACCCACCTAAAATATGAACACAGATTTATGTTAGAGCGACACAGATGTTTTGACAGAGTCAGCTGGTTGAAAAGTATGGTATTCACTAAAGCTTTCTACTATATTATGCACACCCACCACCCATAAAATATACATCGAGCACCACTAAGCTTAACCCAATCTCAACCGCCACGATCTTGGCAAAAGGTAATATCAAATTACCTGCTAAGTCATGCCATTACACCTGACAGCCAAAAATTATTCTTTTACTGCCCCCATACAATTTCCATTACTTAATATCATAGCACTATCTTCTATTATCAATGCTTTTAATTTAACCCACTCTCAACCTAACTTAAGATTTAAAGGTAAACACATAATACTATCCTCTTCCACGCTCTTCACTAAAGCTTTCATATCCTACTAGATTAATATACACCACAATTAATATATACACAACTTACAGTACCCACGCTCAACCTCCACCACGGTCTTCACTATAGGCTTGAAGAATTATCAGTTTTTTGTTCGTTCATACAACACCATTCGGATGATGCTTTAGAGAGATAAATATGAAGCGATATTGCTGATAACTTCCACTACTCATCTAAGACAACATATCATACTACATTAATATCATAATACCACCTTCTTTCATCAAAACTTTTAGTTAAACCCACGCTCAACGTAATGGTTAGAAAATATGTGCTCAATCTGATAGTATGAAGATAAAATTATCATATTCTTATCAGCTTCATGTAAACTATGATATCATGGTTAATAACTCTGCCAGCTCCCTATGCTCACCAGCCCTAGACACAAAAAAAATAAATCAATTTGTTTATTTTATTTGAATGTATTTGTTTAACTACGCAAGAAGTTATATTATATTTCAAGCTCATTACACCTGGTCACCGAAAATTTATATTACTCATCTAAGTCGGCATATCATTCTACATTAATATGATAGCTCGTTAATGCTTTTAATTAACCCACTCTCAAGCTAATGATAATATGCAATTTTTCAGATGTGGCTGCTCAATCACTTTCAGGCTAGGCTAACAAGGTAATCTAGAAAGATTTCGTGTTGCAACACTGGTCATGCCATTACACCTTATCACCAAAAATTTGATGAAAAGTCTTTTACTATACCCATACAATTTTCACTACTCATCTAAGTCAACCTATCATACTATATTAGTATCACCTCACATTGATATCATAGGTAATCAAAACTTTAAATTTAACCTGCCCAAAAAAGAAATTTTATTGAAATTAAAAAACAATTTTTCATATAAGCTAAGAATTTTCAATACATACACATACAAACACCTACATCGAAAATTTTCTGATAAGGCTTTAATTTCTATTACTGTTTCTTAACATCCGAAGCAGCCGTGATCTATTTTTAGATATCGAATATCATAGCATGTTCCCTCTTGTTTATAAAAAATTTTTTAATTCACAACTTACGTTATAGTTGTTGTTGTTTTTTTTTTAGCAAAAGAAATATTCAATTATAACTTCCACTACTCATCTAAGACATCATATCCTACAGATTAATATCAGTTGTTGTTTTTCAACTAAAGAAATTAGGAATCTGTCATAAATCGCTCAATTTGTTTACTTTACTCGGCCGCTGTCCGAATTTGTTTACTTTACTCAGCTGCTGTGCGAATTTGTTTACATTACTCAACTGCGAATTTGTTTATTTTACTGTACTGTACGAATTTGTTTATGCAAGGAATCAAATTAGAAGCATTACACCTGAAGAGTAAAATTAAGCATTTACTAATTTCCATTACATATCTAAGTCAACATATCTACCTACATTCACACCAACCAGCTTCGCTTGATCTATTTTTAGATATATGGCTACATGGTGCAATCATGTTTATAAAAGGCACCTACAGATAAATATCATCAAATCTTTAATGCAGAACTTAGGTTATAGTTGATGTTGTTTTTTTTCAGCTACTAATATTAATTACACTTGAGAAGGTAAGATCGGTGATATCTTGAACCATAGCCCGTAGAGGATTTCTGATGAAAATTTTACCATCCTAGTACTAATACTATTGGTATAAACAAAAAATATCCTACTTATACTAATTACTAGGGAATTTCATAACATTTCTTATCCACATAAATACACAGTTGCATACATGCATCCACGCCTTAGGTAACGTTTGCTCAGCCACCAAGTAGCCCAGCCCAACACACCACAGGCACTCATACTAAAGTAAACAACTAACAACAAAATCAAGCTGACAAGTATACAGCTCCGATGTAAACTCGCTTAGGGCATTTCACATCATTACTTAAGCCACACACATTCCACCCAAGCCTTGGTACAGGTAACGTAGCCCAATCCAACACGCCCCAGACAGTCCTAGTCATAGTATCAGATATTCCCAGGAGGGGCATCTCAAGGTCAAATTGTAGCCTCCAAGACCAGATCAACTTAACTAGAAACCTCCACCAATAAAGCTACGCACCCCTTCACAAATGTTTAGAGCTTCAGCCAGACGGTAGGAAAGGAATTCCCCCAGGCAGGCCCTGTGACGTATACCACTAGACGGAATCCCCCTCAGTGGCCCAGAAGCCGGTCTAGAGCCAGCAAAATAGTTGGAATCTACCTTGCAATTTTTGTATGGTACTGTCACAGTATAATGTTAATTTTCAGTACAAAACCGACCTCAGCCCCTTCCCCTCCTCTCCCCCCTCCACAGAACCTAGAGTGATCCATCAAAATAGTTTGAAATTTCCGGACACTTTTTGTATGGAAAAAGTGAGCCAGACTCAGCCACCAAGTAGCCCAGCCGAACACACCACAGGCACTCATACTAAAGTAAACAACTAACAACAAACTCAAGCTGACAAGTATACATCCCCGATATCAGATATTGTCACTAAGGCTCTCAGACAACCTCCAGCACCCAGACACAGGAAAGGTCAAAGGTCAAATTGTAGCCTCCAAGACCAGATCAAACAAAAGGTTGGCGTCATCTCCTGGTCAGCCATACGGTAGGAAAGGAATTCTCCAGGCATACCCTGTGACGTATACCACTAGACGGAATCCCCCTCAGTGGCCCAGAACCCAGTCCAGAGCCAGCAAAATAGTTTGAAATTTCATTACACTTTTTGTATGGAAAAAGTGATCTGGTACTGTCACAGTATAAGGTTAATTTTCAGTACAAAAGCGGCCTCAAAATTGCTCTGAAAACTGCAAGATGATGTCAACTTTTCAATGCAAAACTGACCTCAGCCCCTTCCCCTCCCCTCCCCCTACCCAGAGCCCTCAGTGATCCATCAAAACAGTTGGTTTCTACCTTGCACTTTTTGTATGGAAAAAGTGGGCCAGACTCAACCACCAAGTAGCCCAACCCAACACACCACAGGCACTCATACTAAAGTGAACAACTAACAACAAACTCAAGCTGACAAGTATACATCCCCGATATCACATATTGTCACTAAAGCTCTCAGGCAACCTCCAGCACCCAGACACAGGAAAGGTCAAAGGTCAAATTGTAGCCTCCAAGACCAGATCAAACAAAAGGTTGGCGTCATCTCCTGGTCAGCCATACGGTAGGAAAGGAATTCTCCAGGCATACCCTGTGACGTAGACCACTAGACGGAATCCCCCAGTGGCCCAGAGCCCGGGCCAGAGCCAGCAAAATAGTTGGTTTCTACCTTGCACTTTTTGTATGGAAAAAGCGCCAGAAACGCCATAGCGTAACTACTATTGACAGCCACCTTAATGTTGCAGCAACTTCAGAAACGCATGATGGAGCTTAGACAACATTTTCCGACAATTTTGAAAGGTGCTAAAGAAATCGCCACACGAAGAAGTTTTTTGATGAGTTGGCTACAGATGAAGGTATACAGAATCCTGGAAAAAAAATTCCGATTTTTTTTTCACTGTTGTCTGGCTATCATATTTCAACAATTGACAGTGCGCTATGAAAGTATGAATAGCTTGATGGAAAGATTTTCGCTATTTCAACCGCAAGTTCTCAGTGACTTAACAGATAATGAAATTGTTGAAAAAGCAAATTGCCTCTGCGAGTATTATTCCGTGATGGTGGAAAGAATTCGAGAAATTTCAACTATTAGAGAATTACCTGACCTCTAAATTGTAGATAGCTTAGCTATAATAAGCAGTGTCTCGGATATGTGTACAGCTCTACAGCTCTATCTCACATTACCATTCACTACAGCAACGCCCGAGCGTTCACTCAGTAAGCTAAAACATATAAAGACTTACCTTCGTAGTACCATGTCACAGATGCTCTGGCGATACTGAGCATCGAAAATGAAGAAAGACGGAAAACTAATATTGACAGAGTCATCGACGAATTTATGTAAGATGTAAGTTTACCTCATTAATCATAAACTTATCAATGTAGAATAAAAAAAATTAAAAAAATGAGTCGGGGGCCTGTAGCATTTATTTGCGGGGGCCCAGACATCCATAGTTACTCCACTGATCGTAGAGATTCTGGCGTTTTTGTTATAATCCTTTAGGAAATCATTGAATTATATATAAACTGGTAAAATTGTGTCTTGGCTTACTCTTCCTACTCTTCCATTCGCTTCTTTTTGGACGTACCAGAAAGCACGAGCAATTGGTTCCACAACATCGATATGTAAGAAATTTGGGTGTATGAGAAATTTCTAGTATGCCCGTTATTTTAGTTCCACTAGACCTACAACCTACACCATGTCTCGTCAAAAGTATATCAAGTTTATCTTTTTTTTGTAAAACAGTGAATCTGCGTGTTTTGGATAAAACATTTTTTGAAAAGGATATTCGAGAATATAGGTTGCCCTTTATCCTTGAAAAAATCTGATCTGATCTATCGTTTTTATTTGTATCTCCGGCGATCCCTAATATTACAATCAAATGCTCCTTTCTTTATGTGTCTAATGAGTTACGATACCTTTCACATTTACGGATTAGTACTATGCAAGCTTTCAGTCTTTTCTCTCAAAATTCAAATTTTCCGCCTTTTTACGTTATACAGAGCATCATTACCATGTGAACTTTATGCATTTCGGAATAAAATAGAATTTATTTGGGCATACCACCATTTATTGTGTTATGGCCCAATATGCGGAGGTTTCTTGCAACAGTCAAAGGCACATCTGGTAAAGTAATCGGGGATTTCTGAACTATCACCTCGCATGGAATTGTTCTGCAACCGTCGATTGTTTTGCTGATTAGCCCAACAACTAATGGCGATTAGCGCTCAGTGGAGCAATCGACGTTTACGATAATAATTAACCTCGTATGGTAATTATTATGTAAGGCGATTGTTTACACCTAAGCAACTCAGGTACTGCAACCGGTAGAGCAAACGACAAGGTTGTGTCGTTTGTTTACATATCCGAGCTAAGCTTTCTTCCGAATATGGGGGCATAAAAGACCAATGAATGGTCTGGCGAGTACCGCTAAGTTATCAGTCATAGTGGGTTCAAGTTTCTATTCGATGCGGAGTACTTGATATTTGTTAAGGGTAGGTCAAGTTTTGGTAAATAAAGATTTATAACGTGTTAAAGAGATTTAGGTGGTTGGATTTAGAGAGTTTAAATGCTTCGGGTTGAAATTAGTTCAATAGTTTTCGTTGATTGCTTAGGGACACGACATTTTCGCTCAGCCGGAAAAAGTTAAGTGAGGTATTGTGAATTTTATTTATTGTGCTTTTATTTTATAATCATCTTTTTGGAGTTAATGCTTTTTAGCTGCTTCAGTTTTTTGGAGTTAATGCTTTTTAGCTGCTCCTGTATTTTTTTGTTTTTTTATTATTGGAGGAGTCGAGCTATATTAGGTGCTCCAAAATACTTTGACGAGATCGAGGAGTTGTGATTTTACAAGCTACTCCCGCATCCCTTATAAACACCACGACAATTCACTAACAATTTCTTTCTTTCTGATAAAAAGTGTTAAAGTTAAGATAAAATAATTTTGTAAGGTGAAATATTTTTAAGAGAATTGTAATAGATGTGTGTTAGCTACGTGAGAATTAGTAATTTTTTTTAACGTCGCGTTCGGTTTAGACGCTGATGGTACGCGCGTCTATTTAATTCATCGCGTTATAGTTGTTTTACTAGAGTCATTTTTTACGGAAATAATCTTGGGTTCAATTAGAGTATAGCTCGTTGTTTTGTTTTTATTGTATACAGTTGTAACCAGTTTTTTTTTTTTCGAATTAGAAGCGAACGCAATCCAGCACCTAGCCACAACCGACGTAGACACCAATAAGTTTTCCAGGCTCGTTGCAGAATCCATATGAGGAAGTCTAGTATCATTTATAAATACCGAATAATTTATTGGCATCAATGCCATTTCTATAGATCGCCAGGCAATTTTATGTCACTGTTCTAAGGTGTTGCCAATCCAAATAAATTTTCTTCTTTTGTTTTTGTAAATTGACCTGTCTTATCTGTCGAGACTATTCATAATATTTACTCAAAAATTTATGTAAAATCTAAAAAAGAATAATAGTAAAGGAAGCATTCATTCCGGCTGAAGATTATCATAAATTTTCGAAATCTGATATTTATTTCAGTGTCAACCTATATATCAATTCATTTGCTGCAATCACAATGAAGATCACAAAGTAATGTGATAAATTTCAAAATTACTCAAATTTTGATTTACAACACCAACCTACATACTCGTACTTGTGAATAATATTAAAATTTTAATCCTATAAGTGTTTGCTTTCAGTAAAGTGCAGTTGTGCAAACATTTACTACCCCATTTAGTATAGATGTGACTGCATTAAATGCAAATTAACCTTACAACATTCCGAAGTGTCATCCAACTTTGTTAGTTTCTTTCAGAAACTTGTTTATATTTACACAATTTAAATGAAAACTATCATAGCAGAGAATGATTTTGAAAACTTTGACACAACTGATGTTCTTTTTCATCCTGTCGCGCTCTCCGCGCGCAGACGTTATAAGGAAAGTAACAGGAAAATTGTGAGACTGGATAAAATGTTAATTTGTTTCAAGAAAGTTTCCTTAGAAATTTTCAACGTGAATAAAACTTATTTACTGCTCATAACTATATCAAGGAAATTTTTAAACTGCTGCTTATATAAATTTCGTACAAAAATGAAAATTTGAATAACTTCTGAAAACTTTAATAAACATTTGCATCTTTTTAACTTAATAATCGCATAAAGTGCATCTGGTGCTGCTAAGGGCTTGGGTGCACGAAACACTTTTGAATGGACCTTTTATGGCGTTTGTTTGTCTTTTTCCCGGCTCTTTAAATAAAGAGATTATATACAATGTACTTGTACATACATATACTCTTATATATATATACTGACAAGTAATCGAGCTGTTTAGCAGAATGCAAGTTGTTTAAGATGAAAGAACAACTTTGAAACTGGGCCTGAATGACCTTTACATTTTGTAGAGTTTCTTAGATTTTTTGAATGTTGTTGAGTAAGCAGAAGTTTCGTTTATAATACAAAATAATACCTAAATGGAAGTAAGGCTTTGTTGTTTAAGTCATTTTCCATGAAAGTCTATCTCAATTTATACAGTTATATACAAAGTAATTAAAGTCAAGGAATTTGTTTGAGATGGAAACTTCAGGATTTTAATATTGAGAATAAACAAGTGTCACAGATAATGGTAAGTACGTGCTAGTTAGGTATTTAGGTAGCCTAAATGTTTGATTCATAAGCTCTGGTATATATCACCATTGGTGTTTTTTTCGTCCTCAGGCGCCAAAATTCTATTGACAGATAGACCTACACACAAGGGCGGATCTAGACAAATTTAGAAGTGGAAATAAGAAAGAAACCAGTTACTTATATTACGAGGTGTGATTAAAAAAATACGGTGAATGGTTTGATTACAAAAAAAAGTAATCAGCTTACATCAAATTCGTATTATTCTCTTTCAAAGTGTACTCTCTTTGGCTAGCGATGCACTTATCCCAACGTTGATTCCATGATTGTAAGCATATCTGGAAGGGTACATGTCGAGAAAGGTGTCAAACGTTTTTTTTTCTAGTGCAGTTTTTATTTTTGGTAAAAGCCAAAAGTTGCCAAAATTCTGTGAGTTACGGTGATGTGATGATGTGGACAGACAGGATTTTTTCTTTTTCAAAGAACTCGCGTATCGAGAGCGAGGTGTGGGATGGAGCGTTGTTGTGATGAAAGAGGAAACCATTGAACCATTTTTCTGTCTTATCACGGACTCAGGCGAGATGTGCAGTTCTACTCCAAGCTTTCGAATAGTAAATCGCCTGTTTGAATGAATCCGTTTTGCCAGTTTTGCACGTTTTCGTGTGCTCTGAGGTCCAAGGACGTCACGACCATTGCTCGTCTTCAACCCACTCATTTTTGCTTTTAAACCGCTCAAATCATTTATAGACAGTCTTCAGAGTCAGTTCATTATCTCTATATACTGATTATAATTATTTATGAGCTTCTTTGATACTTTCTTCCAACTAAAACAAAATGTAATATTAACATGTTGTTCGAAATCCATAATGTGAGACAGACACGGTAAACATGTCGTTACGATTCCTACTCTGGAAGCCAACTGACAAGTCAGAACTTGTTTAGCCTTAACATTGACCTTCTGAAATAATCAGGCTATCAGACGGATAGGTTCAAATGGATATGGCGCTAGAAGTTTCTGCTAGAAGCATTCCTTCACCGAATTTTTTGATCACACCGTATATTACTTGGCTACAGGTTACATCAGCTCATTGTTAGTATTGTTATATCATACATAGAGTGGTGAAATGACTGTGTGAATTTGAAACAATACAAAAGTTTAATACACCTGTAAAAAATATTAAACAATAACATAATAAATTATTTAAAAATCTTTAAGATTTTTGTAGGATTTATAAAATTTTTTAAAAATTTATAAAGCCACGTACGTTTACGATTGTCGAAGCTTGCTTCATAATTTTTACGAAATGCGAATTTCTTTAGAAAATATAAAATGTTAAAAGATATTTCGTACATATTCTTTAGAGAGAGATTGTTTAGTATTACATGCACTTTCGTAGACTTGAGAAAAATATCGTAAAATTAATAAAAATACTTGCATACCCGAACAATGAAGTACACCTAATAATTGGGTGCATTTCAAAGTAGAACTTGATCGACAAAACTTCAATTTGTAAGTCGGGCGTAATGACGGAAACTGGTAAAGTACTTATAGCGCTAACAAATTATCTTCGATGCATAGATCTTGCTAATAACTTGACAGTTAAGAATATGCGCACTTAACTATGAAATTATTTGTGCAAGGTGAAAGATGAGTTTGGAAAGTGTTATTTTTAATGTAGGTATAATAAATGAAGCAGGGGAAGTACAATCAGTTACAAACGATTTGTTCGACTTAATGGATTTAATTCGATTAATAGAATTTTGAGGAATATTACCAATATTTTAAAGGCATGTACGTATCTATAATAAAAAATAACGTGAGTGCATATAAAAGAATTTTTCATAACATATACAATGTAAAATAGACATCGATATTTTAACGTCAATGAACGCACATCATTTAGATGTTATTTCCTGCTAAAGTTCCTGCTGAAGTTGGGACTTGAATTAAATTCAAACAGAAATTACGGGAATGGCAGTAGGCAAATATAACTGATTACCTCCTCAGCAAATTTTTTAAATTTTGTAATGTATTGTGAATATTTTTTTATAGTTAGGCTAACCTCGCAGAAATTGATAATTATTCTTGTGCCCATAGTACATTATCAATAACCCTAAGCATTGAACAATGGGTTAAAGATAAAGAATCGAACCCATCTTCTTCGCATGGTTTTGTTTGTTGAATATGTACTTGATCACTCATATATTTGTGGTGTTTAAGATAAATATACTTCGTTAAGATTTTACAAAAAAGTGAATTGATGGAACGAACATTGACCCCAATTCTATTGTTATATGATACGATTTGCAGAGTCTCTTCTATTTATCAAAGGTATTTGCTTCGATGTTTGATTATAAACGAAAATTGAACGTATAATATAACTGATATATTATTTTACAAAATTCAAGAAAATATAACATATTGCGCCGTATGGACAGAAGTACTTAGCGACCGTTCAGGGAATGATTTAGTATCAGTTCTTAAAAAGTTATTGACAAAAATTATACGTGGTGAAGATATGTTTCTGTGGAATGATTCATGTATCCCTCAAAACTAAAACAGAATAACTTCGACAGCTATATGCAACTTTTGAATGACAACAAACAAAACAAATCTGTTACTCAAAAGTTCGCAAATCTAGGAAGTGAATAGCGTTCACAATGTTATAGAGTTAGATAAATATTTGAAGCATACAGAAATCACAACCCACTACCATTGGTCAGGATTTTAAGCAACATGAAATATTGAAATGTGATTTTACGAGTAATCGAAATAAACTCAACTGGTTTCAAATGTTTTGCTAAAAGATCAACTAAGCTTAATTTTCAGAGCGTTCCGTTTTCAAAACTGACGATCCTACTTTATGGAACAGGTGATCCCTTTAAGCTGAAATATAAAACTTCAGCCGGGAGATTGATCGTATCGTTAAAGCGAACTTCTTAGACCAGAAAAAGGTTTTCTTCGAACTCTAAAAATACTATCTTCCAGCCACCGAAGAAAAAAATAAAGAACATAAAAGATTTGTCGCCTTTTTTGTCTAAGCAGGATAACAATTATTTTCAGGTTTTATTTAGACTAAAATAAATTAATAAAATTTTTGAAAAAAATGTTATAATTGATTGAAGCAGAGTAGTAATATATGCAGTATGATTCTATTAAGGATTTATATAGCCTATTCGAATGCATTGAGTTATCTGATACTATAAAATAACATTAATATTTATTTATTGGATCTCCTTTAGAAAATCATACGTTCTAGTAATTAATTTTAACAAAATTTATTTTGGCATATAGGTACATACCTTTTTCCTTCAGGTTTATATTAGCTAACGATAATTATTATACAATACCTAGTAATTTGAATATTTTATCATTTAATTGGAACATCAATGAAACAAAGCAAAGAGGGCTTAAAATTCAAAAGTTGATTTACTAAGTTCTTAAAATATGAACTTCCGACTTTCTAATATATATGATATATTCCATTAAATACAAATATACAACTTTTTTGAAAACATCAGATTGCTCAGACTTTGCTTTCTTTTTGTACCTTGAAATTTTTAAAAATTTTATACACAAATAAATGTTAATATAATTTCAATATTTAATTAAAATATGAATTGAAGAAAAACTCTAAGAACTTTTGTGAAGGATGAAATTATTTTCTATTTTTTAGTATGGAAGTAGAAACAGTCTTTTTTAAACAGATTTTTTTTATATATATATTTTCTGATTTTATTTGATTAGAGTATAAATTTTGACTTTATTAGAGCTATAGCGGGGGGCGATCGGAGCTTAAGGGGGGGGGGGGGCGATCATCCCAATCTCCACCTTGTATCCGCCCCGCCACTGCCTACACAGAAATCAGAATTGACTGCTCAATACTCTCCGTCGAAAGACTCTTAATGCAATAGTGCTAAGTATATTGTAAACTAATGTTTAATTAGACCAATGAATCAAACGGTTGAATTAGTGAGTTTCTGCTAGTAGAGTAAGCAATGGTACTACAGCAAGGGACTAAGTTGTATAGATCTTTTATTATCTTTTCAAACAATATGCGGCAATCAAACATTTTATTTATTTATTTCGCTATAACATGTGCCTACAAATGACTATGATAAATAATTAAAGAGTTAACAATACAACAGTTTCACAACAGCCTAGAGCTACCATTTTTAAACGGTGAGTTACTAAAATGAAAGTCGATAAATTTATGAAGCAAATTCAAATTAGTAGGTATTTATTCTAGTTATTAGCTCGAAACTGTTCATAAGTAGATCTTAAGTTTCTTGGTTGAGATTTAATAGTTTTAGACTCTACAAGTAACATCATTATCAAAAACTGAAAAACAAAAATAATATACGAAATTTTCCTTCGAATAAGGGTAGCCAAGAGTTTCAAATATGGTGGAAAATAAAAAATCTGGCAATTAAAGGCGTTGTAAAAGAGTTTAGCTCAGTGTTTTATAAAACCGACAACCAAGTTTGCCCTATTAACAACATCGTCAATATGCACATTCAAGGTAAGTTTGCAATTAAAAAAAATACACCAAAATATGTATTTTAGTAGTGTTAAAAATAATATCATCGTATATATGGTAGTCACAACTCGAGGGACAGAGATCGTACATTTAATAATGTTTAGAAAAAGAGAGTTCTTCGTGCACCATTCATCAAATTTGTTTAAATCCTCCACCAATTCAAGAAAATATTCAATACAGACTTTATGAACTTAAACAGCTTTACGTTAACTGCGTTGATCAATAGATCAGAATTTACAATTACGTGAGAGACATCATTTATGGATAAAATGAACGGAAGAGGTCTCAAGTGACTTTCCTGTTGTACATCAGAATTATCTCTTATTTCGACACACTGTGCAGACAAAAATTACATCACTACTTATTCAGGAAAATCGATAGCACGTAGCTTATAGATCAGAATTTTAAGGAACACCTTATCAAAAGACTTACTAAAGTGAAAGTGCGGCTTTGAGTTTCACCTTCTGACTCTGTTTTGACTGAAAGCGTTGCTATAAATAAACTAGGTTAGGTGGAAAGCAATTTAATGTTTTTTGCTAGAACTGACAAACTGCCAAAATTTGCTGGGAATCTATCTAATTTTGTTGTTTCTCATCTTCATTAAGTAAGCATTGTTAGCATACAAAAGAACATCTTTAAATGTAACTCTTAAATGTAAGTTTACTAAGAGAACAATCTTCGTTGGATTGAGAAATATAAAACCATTTCCACGCTTTACTTCTACACTTGCTCAAGCATTTAAGTTCAGCGTCATACCAAGCAGGACAAGTATAGTTACATCTAATACAAGATTTGGGAATAAAACCATTAAAAGGTCGCTCTCAAAATATCTAAATACGAATTCTTGTGATAGCCTATACGAATGCCCGTATTAATTCCGTATGGTGATCCTTTTGTGGTAGTTAGTTTTTTGATGTGGTTTTTCGTTTATATTTCTGAAACGGTTCGCCGGATAGCAAAAAGGATTGCAACAAATTTCATACGATTTTATACTCTGAAGAGCTTTTCAATACAATAAAAAACCAACATTTTTATATGGCATGGCAACATCAAGGAGGGGTTGCCCGATTTAGTTATTTTTTTAAATTTCTTTTATCAATACTATGAAAATACCATATACCAAATTTTAGCTATATACGTCAACGCGTTCTCAGCCAGTGTCCAAATATATAGTAAAAACGAAATTTTTGTATGGCCAATAACCAATTTGTCCCATTTTCGAACTTAAATGAAAGTTTTTGTTTTTTTTTTAAGAAGCCCGCATGCAAAATTTCAGCTCTCTATGTGAACGTCTTCTCGAGTTATCGTGACGACGGACAGACGGACATGCACAATAACTTTTAATATTATCCAATGTTGTCCAATCCGTTTTGCCGTTCCATCATTTATTCTGTGCGTTACAAACGGAATGCCAAATTTAGTATATACCGTTGGGACGAAAAACCAGCGCTTCTGAAAGGAGCATAATTTAAGCGCTTTTCTAGCCATAATTTGGCCGCTCTTTAGAAGCATATTCACTGATCCGTGGGCGTACCGAAGGGAGGGCAGGGAGGTGCAGCTTTACATAAGAGCACTGCAAATATTTTAGAATGTAAGGACTCCGTTGGACCTAGCATGCGGTAGGGAGGGAGTATGTATCATGGCTTGTGAAGTATTCTCGAGGGTTTTGACTATACTAAAGATTTTTGTTAGTTCTTCCCTTGTTGCCATTTCTTTTACAATAAATAAAACAGTGACTGCTGTCAAAAACATTAGTAAAGTCGCGTACACTGTGTTTTAAATGCCATATTGTTGCGAACTAAGTTGCCAACATTGTTGTGTCGCTCTCCCTGTGTTTTGGCCTTGACTGTATCGTTGTTCGCGTGTCACATCATCTCATTCATCTCTTGGCAAACTTGGCGCGAACGAGTGGTGTTTTGGTGTGTGGTATGTTGTGTTTATTTTGACGCACGCTAGCTAATACTTAAACATTAAATTATCCATTTTATAGAACTTGTATTATTCTTTAGTTGAACATTCATTAATATTCAATCCACGTATCAGTCACTGTTCTCGTTGATAACCTATCCTAAAAATGGACATAAGGAATTTTTTCGGTAAGTACCAACCAATTTTTATTTATTCTTGATTTTTATGTGAAGTTTTTATTTTGAAAAGCGATGTTTTGATTTTAAAGTTATCTTTTTTATTGGAGTTTACTCCTTGTCCTTATGAATCGATTTTTATATAATGCCAATAATTATTAGATAGGGAGTAAGATCAAGTGTGTCCAAATATACATAGTGCAGTTACGTTGTTTTTAGGTTCGCTTATTTTTTAGCTTGGGTTTCGAGTTTTTCCAAAAATTAGTTTTTCATGAATAAGGCCAATATTTTGTAGGTCGACCATCATGATTGCTTGATGTTGTTTTGTTTCTTTCATGAGAATTGCGTTCTATCATGGCGCGAAATTGAAATTTTTTGAGTTTTTGCAGTTAATTGTGTATAATAATATCCATATGTATGCATATACTTACTCTACCAAAACCTCGAGAATACTTCACGAGCCATGAAACAGACTACCTCACAACTACATGAGTGCCCCAACGGAGTCCTCGCATTCTAAAATATTTGCAATGCTCTTATGTAAAACTGACAAAAGTTTGATTTGAATAGCTCCTTCGCTCTAAACTACTATTCATACAGAAAAATGGTGTTCTGGTAATCTTAAGCTTGCTTTCTTGTCTTCCGAATCGTAATAAAATTTTCATACCGTTCCTAACAAAATTATTTAAAAAAATTTATCTTAACCAAATGACTACGATTCCTCAAACAAAAACTCTCAGCCATTGTCAATGTCGCTGTGCCGTCATGGGATACTGTGGGCTGATGATATCGAATGTAGCTGCCTACAGATTCGGACTTCGGCTGCACATACACACATGCAAATACTATTATTCAGCTGAGAGGTATTGAGCGTAAAATGGTAAGGTTATTTTGTAATTAAAACTATTTTATTATTTTGTTAAGCAAGGTATATAGCAAGTTTAGCTTTGGGAAGGTAAGGAACCAAGCTGTAAATTACTAGAAGACTATTTTCCTATATGGATAGTAGTTTAGGCTCTATAGCATATATAAGGTCAATGTTTGGTATTTTTCGATAAGTATCAATATAGAACATTTTAGAAAACGGACTCACAACGCATGTATATAGAATTCTGTTTGATGGCTTGGTAAGTATTATCGAGGGTTTTGACTCTACTCATACTTAAATTATTTATATGCATATGGTCATTTTTTTATTTTACAGCAACAAGACCAAAAAAGAGGAAAATAACAAATAAAGAGGACGATTCTTCTACAGCTTCTACTGGGATTAAAACTAGTGATGCGGATCAGGCAGCAGTTACAACAAAATCGTCACTGTCCGAATCTCAAGCTGCTCATCCAGTACAAGTAGATAACAGTATTGAAAACTTGAGTAACTTACTACTGCTGAATCAAGATGACGAATCGGAGTTGGAATCCGTAAATCCTGTAAATATTGTTGACAAGGCTTCGGAACCTCATACCTCTGAATAAGATGATTGTCATGAAAATGATATTGGGCGATGGGTTGGACGATCTTCCGTAATGCCTACGGAAAAGCGTATGGATATTTTAAGGCGATGCTGGGTACCTCCAGAGAAGTATGATTTTGCTGGCGATTCCACGCGCTTAAAACGTAAATTTAACCAAACTTGGTTAGAAATGTACAAGCCTTGGCTTACTTATTCGAAAAGTTTGAAAGGTGCGTTCTGTTTGTTTTGTGTTTTACTTCCGCCGAAAGTCGTACGTGGTTTGCAGGGATCTCTTATTATCCCACCAATCACAAAGTATAAGGACATACATACTTATTGTAAAGCACATATAAGTAGTCAGTGGCACAAAGAGTCCAGTGCGGCTGCTCAAACTTTTAGCAACCCAAATGCAAATGTACTGGTTGCTATGCAAACAGGCTATGCAAAACTCATTGAAGATAATAAAAAGGCACTAAGACCTATCATTAATACTATAGTATTTTGCGGAACACATGACTTTCCATTGAGAGGAAAAGAAAACGATAGCGGTGTTTTTCAAGACTTGCTTAAGTTTAAAATTGATTCTGGTGACGAAAATTTGAAGAAACATTTAGAAAAGGGATATAAAAATGCTCAGTACACATCTCCAAAAATACAAAATGAAATTTTAAGCATATGTGGAGTTCTAATCATAGAAAATTTAGTCAAAGATGTTAAAGCTGCAAGTGCCTACAGCATTTTGGCTGATGAATCAGCTGATATATCCGGAAAGGAGCAACTATCGATAGGTATCAGATATACCGACCATAAAGAAAAAAATGTTAGAGAAGAATTTATGGGTTTTGTTGAGCTAGAAAAAATGGATGCTCAAACTATAGCTGCTGAAATTTATAAATTCATAAATTCATTAAATATAGATGCTAATAAATGCGTGGGACAGGGCTACGATGGTTGTGCTACAATGGCGAGAAAAGATGGCGGTGTCCAAAAAATTTTGAGAGAAACTTATACCAAAGGTTTATATTTTCACTGTGCCAGCTACAAATTAAACCTTGTTGTAAACGATTTAAACAATGTTCCTGAGATCCGCAACTGCATTGGAACGGTCAAAGATACGATAGACTTTTTCAGGGAATCAATTCTGCGTCGAAAATATGCACCAAAAGTTCCATTGCTGTGTGAAACAAGGTGGTCCCAGAAATATAAAAATATTTCATTGTTTAAGAAGCATTTCACTGAAATTGTTCAAGGTCTAGAAAGGCTTTCTCAAGATGGTAACGTCGGCACAAGAAAAGTGGCTTTTCAATTGTTATCTGCAGTTGGACAAACCACATTCATATTAGCTTTATGCATTATAGACAAGTACAACTCGCTGCTGGAACCAATTGCGAACGTATTGCAGTCTAAGACTCTGGACGTTATCAAATGTGCAAAGCACATCCAAACAATATTAACTGCAGTTGAAGAACACAGGCGTTCTGCCGAAGAAGGCAGTGAGGAACTATTAAAGTCAGCTAATGAAATAGCCTTAGAGTTGAACTCAGAGCTGCATCTTCCACAGACTGTAGGTCGCCAAAGCTACAGGGCAAATCATCCAGCTGCTTCTTTAAGCGAGTATTTTCGGTGCTCTCTATACGTGCCCTATTTGAACTCGTTATTATCCTCATTGCAAGCCAGGTTTGGCCAAGATCAATCGCCGGCGTTTGCTCTATCCTTGTTACACCCTGCTAAAACAATAAAAATTACTGCTCCAGATTTAAAAATTCACATGGAAGAAGTCTCCAGATTTTATGATGAATTAGAGGGGATGGTGTCAGAAGCACAGTTCTGGTGGATGTTTTGGACAAATAAGGAGGAGAAAGAGAATCTAGAAACTATGGAGATAACAGACGTGATTAGACACGCAGAAGATTTTTACCCGAAAATTGAAATAGCCTTACACATTTTATTGGCAATGCCGTATTCTACGGCTACCATTGAGAGGTCATTCAGTACTCTCAGACAAGTAAAAACCTGGCTGAGATCAACAATGATCGAAGACAGGTTAAAAGGCCTTTGCATGCTGAGTGTACACAAAAAGCTTTTAAATAATTTGGGTGATTCTTTCGCAGAATCTGTTTTAAGCCGCTTTGCGGAAAACCCAAGGAAACTACTTTTAAAATAAATGTCTACCTATTTATTATTATTATTCCTAATTTGCCCCCCCCCCCCCCCCCCTTAGGCTAAAAGCTGGGTACGACCATGCACTGATCTATCCAGAAAAATAAACCAAGCCGCAAGTAAGTAACTCAAGTGCTTCTAGAGCAGTCGCCTGGAAGCTCTATAGAAGATTATTTGTTGAGCTCCCGCAGAACAAGAAGTAACAAAGGCTGATTTCAACAAATTTTCCACGAATTTAAACTGTGAACCTTTCACTATTCTGCGAAGGAACGCATCGTATTTTGAGTGTGAAGTTCAGTGTGGAGTGAAGCGGTAGCTTTCCAGAGAGTTGCTACTATTTCTCTTGTCAAAATCTACACTAATTTCAGTACTGGAGAATTTTGGCTTATCATATATGTATATAGATACATAATATATTTAAACAACTTCATAAAATTCAGTACCACAAATAATCACAAGCAAGCGCAGCTTTCAGGAAGCACTCTTGAAGGCCTCTTAAGAGATTAAGGAAAAAACACTGCGATGATTATCCAAAAAGCTCATTAAAGCTCTCGAAAAGACATAATCAAAAAACTTCGGCCATTATTTAGAGACCTCCTAGAGCACTTCTTAGTTTAGCAGCAGCATTGTAGCGCTTGCCTCTGCGGATATGCCTGTGTTAAAAACCAATGAACTGGGATAGGGAAAACGAATGGCCACGAGTTTCCAGGGAAGCGCTTCAGGAGGGCTCTTAGAGCACTCTTTTTTCCAGTGGAATCTTACAGATTTCATCTATGGTATAAAAATAGAACTGTTTCAAAAACAAAGTGAAACCAGTAAAATCATAACTTGATATTCATATTTTCAGAAATTCTTCGAACTCTACTTGACTCAGAGTTACTTTCAGATAGTCCAAAAAAATGCACAGCACGTTCGACAAAACGGGTCGAGATAAAATTATTTATTTTTTTTCTAACAATTAAAATGCTTACCTAATACTGTTGCTGACCACCAAATATTATCTCCTTCTCTCTCTCGAAAGCTTAAGAGTCTTAACACTACTACTTTTGTACCTTGTGCAAAATATATATATAGACATACTTATGTCGAAAAAGGAGTTATATTAAAATATATTGTCAAGGACACTAACGTTTTATAAGATGTCACTCAAAGATATTAAGAGGTTGCTAATTTATGAAAAATTCACAAGCTTCCATTAATAACCCAAATCAAATTTCGACGTTTACTTGGAAGGGATTAAAAAAAAAAACAAAATAACAAATTTAATTTATGTAACAATTGTAAGCAATAGGGGCACTACGACAAGAAGGGACAAGAACATGAATTTGATAGGAAATATTTTAAAGCTAAGCGCGAAGTGCTGTTCATTATGGTAAACTCATTTTAAGCAGGTTCAAACCAAATTAAAATAATATCGGGAATTACTCAAAAATTAAAAAAAAAAATCGTTACAGAAGACGCATACTATCTAAAATTTCAAGTCTGAAGGAAGGAATTATACTTTATGAGGGATCCGATGACGATTGACTAGGTTTCGAGGAGCGTGGAGATAGTTAATATAGGTTTACGTTTAGGTTTATTGGACTCTGCAACTTCAGCATTGCCTGCCATCTAAAAAGCGTGGTGTCTTGGTTTTGGAACAGCTGTGTAATTTATCTTGTATGAACTTGTTTCCAAAAGGCGATACTTTTCGAGTTATTAAGCAAAAAAACAAAACTAAAATTAAGGCATCAAAACAGTTTTTTCATTTTTTCTCGTTTGGACTTACTCCTAGCGAAAAAAAAAATTGTGTGAAAGTTGTAAAAGCTGAAAAATCCTATCAAATTAGTTCTTCTGCCTTAAATATCAATAGAAAAAATTTAGAGTGCTTTGAAAGTGGCACTGCATGTGCGATACTGTATGATCGCGAATTCATGTAGGTACACATACATATAAATGCTTGATTGATACCCTTATCTTCACCAACGTTGATGTCAAGGTCAATGTGCGCTTTGACGTGGTTTCCTCGATTGACTTAGTTATTTTATTCTTCAATCATCTAATAGTATTATCTCCTAATTATAAACTACGTACCGACAAATAAGAATGCCTCTATTTCATTAAAGAAAACAAGAATTTTCAGAAATTACTTTAGTAACTTACTTAAAAATAAATCCAATAGAAATTACATCAAATAACTAGGAAGTAGTAATGAAGTAAGATCAAGGAATTATCTATATTAAAATTTGATGACTGCCAAGCTATACCTTATAGGGTATTCTATACCCTAGAAAAACTGCCTCCATACTGACTTAATTTGAAATTCGGTAATTTCAAGGAAATGAAGATACCTCAGTCTGCGACATTACGGAAATTATTTCATTTCGAATGCCATTGACAGTTCCTCACTGTGAATAAAGATCATGGCTGAGTTTAATAATTCAATTAAATGCTATCAAGAAAGTTTGCGAGTGTTTGCTGTAGTTGCAAAGCATTTGGACAGAAGATTTGTTTTTGTAGAAAGAGACCAAACAGAGAAGAAGGAAAGCAAAAGAAGGGATTTCACTCATGATCAGCAGATGATTCTACTGAGTTTATTGGAAAATTTTTCACTTTCCAATAAATTCAGTTCTTTTTGATAGTAGTAGGAGGGACTTTCACTGCAATTTCACTAAATGGAGTAAGATTTGCTCCACTTGAAATTGAAACGAAATGATGCAAATGGGTCCTGGGCGATTTTATTTGACTCCATTTGATCAAAAATTAAGTCATTATGGAGACAGTTTGTCTAGTGTATAGATTTATATGACTTAACGAATTGAAATACCAAACCATTGTCACGATGCGCCTGTCTTTAGTAAATTTCCTATTGACAATATTTATAATAAGGAAAACCCAGGTATGATCAAAAATTAATTAGGTTACATTTGTAAAATTGAATTAAAGTGTTAAAACATTTTTTTTTTGTGTGAATCGTATTAATATTTTATTTTACTACTGATAGTCCGTCGGAAAAGAAGTTAAAGCCTAAAGTGTTTGAGGTAAACACAAACATACACAAAATAATTTTGTTTAAAGCTCAATCGTTGAGTGATGGCTCAATTTAAATAAAATTTAATTTAAATTAATTTGCGAAAATCTCTGGATTAATTGAAATTTACGAGTTGTGACGCAAACAGCAATCAAGACACTGCCAAACAGCGTAGCTTTCTAGAATCTGAAAGGAAGAAAGAGTTCACATCACTCGTTATAAACGTTACAGGATATATGATATCGGTATTGTGAAAAAGAAAAATTTTAATTAGAAAATCGGTAAGTTGGAAATGAAGATATTGCGAAGAATGAAGGTGGAAGTGAGAAAACAAATTTTGAATACCCTACGGTACAAACTATTTAAAAGTCTTTAATGAAAAGCAAAGCAAACCTCTCATCGTTACCACCATTATCTGTATCTTTGTAATAACACGTCAAAATGGGGATAGCGTTGCCCGGAACATGGTCTCAATTAAGTCTGATCAGTACATTGCCCAATTAGTCTGCTTCAACTTATTTCTGTTGTGATTCAGGTGCCCCATACCCCGAATTACAACTATAAAGTGATGGGCCCGCACACTCCATGGGCTGAGGCTCCCCCAATATCTGGAGCCTCCAAAAACCGCTCTCTCTCTCGCTCACACCAACACTACGTTGAACCTTCTCCGGGGGGGTTTTACACAGGTACGGCGTGGGCAGCATTTCAAGGAGCATTCGCTTCGCATCTTTAATATTCATGTAAAGAACTCTTCCACGCTTCATGGGGAAGCAGTCACCTGTCTACAAAGGATCATTTTTTTTGTCCGTCTGTCCGTCTGCAGTCACACACCCAAGTCCTTTTTTTGTCTTTTTAATTGTCCGTCCGTCTGTCCGATCAAACATTTTTCCTCATTATGCACAGTTTAACAAGCATTAAGGGATGTGTGTGGTAAGAACCACCCCAAGCCGGCTTATCGCTAGAGGCATACTGCTGTGCACGCTAATCCCGCGATGATTTTGTAACAAAGAGGTGTCGGACGCGGTATGTATCTGCATTCAGGTATAAGTGGATGCAGGTACATCTGTCGGCGGACAAGCTCTTCGCTACAATGTCCTATACAATATATTGATGTATCAGTATATGAACCTGCATGCGATCTACGGCCACTGTTGCTTTTGAAGTATGACTTAACTTACCACCCCTGGATCTTATTATTTAAGTAGATGACAAAAGGGCCGTATGCAGATTGCGCTCATAGGGATTGGGCGGATGGCAGCGCTGGCTATTCTCATAGTTCTATGGCGTATGAACTGAACCTGGAAGACCCTCTGGCTAGTATCCCATGAAATGCGTTGGTCCCAGAGTTTCGTTTTGGGCGTCGCTTCTCTATGAGCTTTCCTGTAAGGGAATCATGCATTGAGGGAAATGCCTTATCGGGTCTGGTTCGGTCCGCTCTATAAATTTTTACCGACGGCCCTCTCACTGACGAGTGAACCGGGGGACGTCTTCTCTGAACCTGACTTTGGGATGGAGTACTCACTTGGAGGACACAACACTGTCTATCAGGCTGAAGTCTTCGCCATCGCAATGGCAACGAAGATAGCTCTTGATATGCAAATCAAGGGGAAGCACATTACTATCCTTTCTGATAGTCAGGTAGCCTTGATGACTCTGACTGGCTCTCGGTTAACATCTAAGTTTCTGGAGGATTGTATGATAAGTTATGTATGCACAACAAGATGTCCGCTCAGTGGGTTTCTGGTCACATGGGGATCATGGGGAATGAAAGTGCAGATTTTTTTGCTAGGGCTGGCTCTGATTCTCCGTTCCTGCGACCGGAACCCGCCGTAGGCGTTGCCACATCGAGTATCGTGTCTTTTATCAAAGCGTTTGTTAGGAAGCATCAGCAGAGATTGGAGAATCTGAGTATTTGTAGGTGCATAAAACTGTTTTTGATGGGCCCAATAGGAATATCTCTGATTTTCGTATGGGGCTCGGAAGGAAACAATATAGAACTGTGGTTGGTATCATCACCGGCCACAGCTCATGTCACATTCATCTAAGTAGGATGGCAGTTGTTGACAGCCCTGAGTGTCTGTTCTGCCTAGAAGGAGAGCCTGAGACAATACTTACAATACTTTTTGTATGCATGTCCGGCCGTCACCCGTAGCAGGCCAGATATCCGCCCTTCTATCTATAGACTAGCTGAATAACTTGATGCGCTTCACTAAGAGGACAGGAAGGTTTTGGTGAAAGGGATTCTAGCAGGATAGCACAATCGGTGCCGCTCTGCCTTCCGTGCTTGGCATGGGATCTCCTGTGCCACTACCCTAAAAAAATATATATATGACCCTAAAAATAAAAATTTAATTCAATTTAACTTCATTCATATTCATTGGTAGATTATAATTAAATGCAATTAAGCATAAATTGCATTTTATTAACAGCTACACATTCCACTCCCGTGATTTTGATTGTTACCGATATACAGTGTCTTCTACTTATTTTCCTTTTTCGTATGTATACTCTACATACTTCTCACAAAATTTGTATTCTCCTCAGTGTTCACATAGATTTGTGCACACCCGTTGTAAGCAATGCAAAGTCATGAGCGCTTGAGAACTTACGACTTTGGTCAGAATGAATATTTCTGTTCCATGCATGCCAGAATGAATATTTCTGTTCCATGCATGCCAGAATGAATTTTTCTGTTCTTTGCATTCTCGCATATTATTTGTATAGGAACTTAAAGGCATAATATGAGGGCTGGGCAACAAGAAAAAGTTTCGACAGAACCCTTTGACGCCTCGCCACTGATCCGCACAAAGTATCCCTATTTTTCTGAATAACTGGTATTATCGCCGTACCTCACTTAGAATATAAAGGGTTTTCCAATAAGAGGTGTTATTTTAATTAGCCCGCTATTTCGGTAGATGTCACTTTTGGAGCTGTCAGTTTTTGACATTTGACAAGTAGAAACTGCGCCATTAATAAAAATGGAACCATACACGATTCAACAACGCATTGAAATTATTAAAATTCACTATAAAAATGGTGAAAATGTGGCAGAGACGGTTCGTAAAACTCGAACATTTTTGGGTCGTCGTGAAGCACCTTGTCGGACCGCAATACAGAAATGGGTAGGAAAATTCGAGCTGTCGGGACAAGTTAGTGTTGTGAAGAATAAATCCCGTGCACGTCGCTCAAGAACAGCCGAGAATATTGCTGCTGTAGCCGAAAGTGTTGAAGAAAATCCAGGTTTGTCCGTTCCTCGTCGTTCTTTGGAATTAGGCATTCCACAAACGTCATTACACCGTATTTTGCATAAATATTTGGGTCTTAAAGCTTATAAAGTTCAGTTAACACAAGAACTCAAGCCAGCCGATCATCAGCAACGTCGAGTCTTTGCTGATTGGGTCCTTGAAATGCATGAAAATGATCCGGACTTCCATCGAAAACTCATCTTGAGTGATGTGGCCCATTTACACCTCGATGGCTTCGTCAATAAGCAAAATTGTCGCATCTGGGGCTCGGAAAACCCAAGAGTTATTGTTGACTGTTTGGTACGGTTTATGGTCCCGCGGGGTCATTGGACCTTACTTTTTCGAAAATGAGGCTGGAGCAACAGTTACGGTGAATGAATTGCGCTGTCGACAGATGATTAATGATTTTTTATGGCTAAAATTGGATGGTATTGATCTGGACAACGTTTACTTTCAACAAAACGGTGCTACGTGCCATACAAGTAACGAAACCATTGATCTTTTACGGGAAAAGTTTTCGGACCGTGTTATCTCTCGAAGAGGTGATCACAATTGGCCACCGAGATCTTGTGATTTAACACCTTGCGACTTCTTCCTTTGGGGCCCCGTGAAAGAGAAGGTCTACGTCAACAGCCCAGCGTCGATTCAAGACCTCAAAGATGGAATTCGTGAGGCTATCGAGGACATAGGGCAGCCACTTTGCGATTTGGTTATGGAAAATTTCATGAAAAGGATATGGTCCTATAGGCGTGGTCGTGGTAGTCATTTGGCTGATGTTATTTTCCATTATTAATGGCATACCTTCCTCTTTATAATGAAATAAAGATCCGATCATTTATCTCAAAAAATGGAATTTTTCTTTGAATATAAAAATAACACCTCTTATTGGAAAACCCTTTATAATATTTTCGATGATTCCTGCTTTCTCAAGGGGATCCAGTTTGGAATAAATTTTTCGTTGGGCGGGTTCGCATAAATGTGGGATTTCGTCTCTCTTTTAGCTTTAACGTAAATTTGAATTTATGAATTATTCCAATTTTTTGAGTGAAAATGTCATTGAATTCAGTTTATAACTCTCGTTCCTGCTTTTTTTTATTCCCTTTCAACAACATCGCAATCTATAATTTGATGTATTGAGCAAAATTCTTCTTTTAAACTCCTTATCCATTTTCTGTCGAGGATTTAATGGACATTTTCTTGTAGAACGTAGAGATTACCATATGTTTCTTTACCTTCGTAAGTAACATTGATCTTAGGCATGCCGATCGGTTTACAATCTGTATATGTTTTCATCTGTAGGGTAAAAGCCGGATAGTTGCCCCACTTTTAGAAAAATCACTATCATTCAAAAACATGGACTTAGTAAGAATAACGCAATATGTATATCAAAACATAGGTCTTTGATCTTTTATAGTAGCCTATTTTTGTAAACATAACTAATATTGGTTCTGAGTAAATCCTGTTTTATTTGACCTCTCAAAAAAGGGATAGTTGCCTACTGTAGCGGATAGTAGCCTATCGTTAAAAACCCTTCAGGGGATACTTGCCTCGTGCGCGGATAGGCGCCTTACTATATATATTTTGTTTTTTTTTCGATAGAAACGAATTTAATCAGTCTTTGTTATTTACTGAGATCCTTTATTAAGTACTAATCAAAATATTAATCAACATTATGAAATAGTATTAAGTTTTAATGTTTTAAACTATAAAAATACATAAAAAATAGCATCCAAAATTTAAGTTAGGTAAGTTATTAGTAAAATATTATTATTTATCTTCAAGATAGAACAATATGGCAATCAACTTTGGCATTAGCATCAAATATCACCAGAATCCTGAGATTTCATCTTTCCACATTTCATACAATGGTTTTTAAATGTTGTTCAAGTTCGATGCAACCACATTCGACATATCTCACATTGAATACAATCTGATTTCGATTTAGTAAAATTGTAGTTCTCAAAACATTCTGTGCAATAATCATCAACTGAAATCTTTTGATTCGCATTTTCTATTTTTAAATTAGCGTTTTTCATTTTTAATATCTTTTCAGTGTCTCTTATCGATTTTTCGTTTTTTTTTTCTTCTTGATTGGTGGCTTTTCCTTTAGATGTTTTTGAAATTTTAACATTTTCTTCATTTTCACTGTCAGAACTGTAAATGTGTATTCTTCTCTACCTTAGTGCTCTTCCTTTATTTAATTCATGAAAATCTTTAGTATCGGATTCAGTTTCACTGCTGGTAATATCGATATAATTGTTGGTCTTCTTCTTTTTTTTTCCGTTTGGTCTCTTTTTTCCCCAATGCTTTTCATGCTATCAGCTGATTTGTTTTCTACTGTCTTAAAATCTTTTTTTTCGATGTCCTTCTTTAAGATTCCTTTATTTTGTTTGTTTTCGTTTTCCACTATATATTTGGACACTGCCGGAGAACACCTCGAAAAAGAGAGGAAAAATTTGGTACATGGTGTTTCTATAGTAATAACAAGAAAAATTTCAAAATGGATTAAATCAGGCAACCCTTTCTTGGTGTGCCCATATAAATATTTAGGATTTTTACGTATACTGTGAAAACGCTCAGTCCTAGGCATTTTTATTGTACCAAAAACTTCTTGAGAATACGAAATCCTACAAAATTGGTAATAATCGCCTTTTCTGTCCGACGAACCGTTCTAGAAATATATGCGAAAAACCATTTCAAAATTTAAGCTCGCACAGATGGGTTTCATACGGGCATTCATCTTGGGTATCATAACAACTGCGGTCTTAAACCGATTCTAGCTTTTTTACTTGATAAAGTAAACAAAGTAATATTACATTATTGTTCCGAGCAGTTTCTAGCATATCGACAGAACTTGAATGCGATGAAAGATCATCGGCAATCAGTAATACCTTTCTTGGCGGCTTGCGTGGAATAAAATCTTCAGTCAGCCATTTATAAAACAGGTCTGAGGAAATGTATATCGGTTTTTTTTGCATGTAAACTTTGGAACTTCTAATGTAGCATGGCACTACACCTGGTCTTCGCTTATACTTGCAAGGTATTTTGCTCACCTACAATGAACGCATAAAACAGTTAAGTGTTTATTTTATTTAAAACAAGTTATAGTCACATTAAGATGGAAAAAACATCAAAAGAAAAAAATCTGGCTTTGTTCGCTGAAGATTATATAGTTGCGGATAGTTGCCCCTAGAGCGACTATCCGCAAAAGTAAATAGGGCGACTATACTTTTTGATAGGGATACTTGCCCTTTTTATTTGCTAAGTTAATAAAAACTAATCAACAATAAAATGTAATAAAGAGTGCATTTTAAGCTCTAATGCATGTAAAGAAGCAAAAAGTTGACTGAAACCGCAATCAGTAATAAAAATATTCAATAGAACTTACTTACTAAAATAGTTTCGACGCCCGTCAAAGTTTCGGTACGGAAGATTCTTGCACAGACGGACAAAACGCATGCATCAACTGCGACAGCTGACATGGCACTGAGGCCTACGGGAGTTCCACTTCTAATTATAGTACAGCACTAACGCCACCAACATCCCTAACATAGTGTATTCAAAACCGGGGCATGTATCCGACTGAGGCAACTATCCGAATCTTACCCTATATGTTTTTAATTGAATAGGGGTTGGATGTAATTTATAATTGGGCTAATTGTTTTGAGAATTTTGTAGCATACTCCATTGTGCATTTCACGCCCATTTATTTAACTTTTTATGAAATATATGTTACTATTTAATGAGATACAAAATGGCAACATTGTTTAGAAACTTGCTATCAGAGTCAGAGTCGATATTTATTGTTTAAATAATCTACTGCCCGATAATTAACAACGCTTCGAACGTGACCTTTTTTTATGGCATGTAGAATATTTAAGACTTTTCTATTTAACCTTACTCATGTAGTGCATTTTACCACATTTAAAACGTCGCCCTTAAATTTGTTGAAGTGTCACTGTACAAAATGCACAAATTGTTGCCACAAAGCGTAGGCATTTTTCCCTAAAATGTAGGGAATATTCCCTAAAATTTAGGGAATATTCTGTACATTTTAGGGAATATTCTCTACATTTTAGGGAATATTCCCTATATTTTAGGCGAAAATACCTAAGCTTTGTGGCACCAATTGTTCAAATTTTGTACTGCGCAGTTTGTAATGATGACCTCAATAGTGCTTTAGAAAACGATTTTCTAAAAAATGTAGGTTGTGACCAGTACCCCAGGTGGTACCATTTAAAATGTATCCCAGTTACTAGCTATCTAAAAGTCAAGGGCATCGAATTTATGTGGAATGCTTGCATACGCAGCTTAATGCTATGAAACGCACTTTTTTTTTAGTGATAATTATAGTTAGGTTTAAGATTTATCTGTAGGTATTTGCAAAAATGTGATTTCTTTATTTATGGAAAATAATTTATTTTATGTTTTGTTAGTAGATATCTATCACAGGTATTGAGTACCTGAAAGACCCACAAATGAATATTATTATGTTGTTTTTTATTTATGTTATTTTTCCTTATTAAATGTTTAATATATTTATTAAAGGTTTAAGTTAAAAATGTATTAATTGGATTTGAAAAAACAGATGTTTAGAGCGTTTTTCGTAAAAAAAACTATTGGCCGGAAATTGGTGCACCTGCGGACCGGATTTAGGAATATAATGTCCGTAAATTTGTGAATTTCGCACTATCTACATAAATTGCTAATAAATTATAAAAACAAATAAATGGCTTAAGTGAAATTTTGAAAAAACTATATTTTTTCTAATTAACAAAAAGTATTAGACGCTGCGATAATTATTATAAATGAAAAAAATACTTATAAGTGGCCGTAAATTGGTGCCTTTATCTAAGGGCTTCATGTGTATTGAATTTAGATAGTGATGATGTTAAATTGTGTATCTTCTATAGAAGTCATATATCATATTATGTAAATATACATAATTGGGTATGGAGTAAAAACATGCACATGTACTGATATTCATACTATGTAGGTAGTTGTTAGAATAATAAAAGATCTCAAAATTTTACTTCAAAATACGAAATAAATGCGTCTTTAAAAACCACAAAATTACTTTTATGTTTGTACAAGTGTGTTGAGATAACAATAATAAATAAAAAAAAATTGGTAGCAACAATAATAATGCTTTGAAATTTCTAGTATAAAAAGGTGAATCAATGATATAATTTTTCATTATCGAAAAGTATTCCTTAAGCTTAATAGCAAGAAATAACGAAGAGAGTATTTCTTTTTGTATACAGAGTCAAATCAGTAGGCAACATGAGAGCACAATTAATTCTATTTGCACTTTTTGCACTTGCTACTTTATCTACAGCTCTAATTCCAACTGAAGCTACTAAACAAATAACAAGATTACGAAAATCTCATGAAAAGAAAAAAGGAGATGAAGCGAGACAAAAAAGTGCTAGGATTATAGTTAATAATTTTTGCAATGACAGCAAGATTCCTAAGCATGATCATGTCAAGAAGACTTGTAAACAAAGTAGAGACATCAATTGGAGAGAATTTTACAGAACTATAATAAGCGTCTTGAAGGATTCACTTTTTCAATATTGCCAGAAAAGAACTGATGAAGATTGTAAAAGGACCATAAGTGTCTTGAAGGCTTGATTTTTCTTTCAATTTGAATTTAAATTTTTGTTTTATATAACTTACTCACATGTATATATACGTATAAATAATAAATAAATAAATAAATTTTATTTGAAAAGAGGAAATTACTTTGAATGATTTTTTGGGAAAAAATCTGAAGAAAATTTTTAAAGACATATTTGTTATGGGATTTGAAAATTTATTTTTGCTTTTATTTGTTATGCCTCATGTATCTCGATATCTACCTACTATAAACATATACGAAATAGCTTGCATACTGCTAAAAAATTCTTTTTATATAGTAATGATGATAAAAACGGGGCTGCGATCGAAAACAATTATTTATTTCCGAAGATAGTAACGGGTTCACAAACGAATCCTAACTAACTAATTTCTCTAATTTCCTTTTAATACTAGTTAGATGACTGCGTCTGGAAAATGTTATTGTCACGAGTTTGTGGAAATTCTTATGTGAAAATATATATAAAAGAGCTTGGTTTTCATGAGCATATTTTTGAACAGTCAGATCAATTCTGACAAGTAAAAATGCTTGAATTCGTCTAAGACAAATTCTTATGATACCCTAGTTGATTGTTCGTTTGTAATTTCTGCGTAAGTTTGAATTTTGAATATATCTCTAGAATGGTTCATCGAACAGCAAAAATGATTATAACCAATTTTATAGGATTTCGTATTATGAAGAAGTTTTTAATATGTCTAGGACTGATCGTTTTCGCACGATACGCAAAAATTCTAAATTTTTATATGGTAACACCAAGAAGGGGTTGCCCGATTTAGTCCACTTTTGAAATTATATTTACTATTTTTATGAAAACACTATATACAAAATTTTAATGCTCTACGTTGACGGGTTCTCAGGCAGTGTCTAAATATGTAGTGAAAAATGCAATTGTTGTATGGCAACCCTACGAAAGAGTTACCCGATTTGTCCCATTTTCGAACTTAATTTTACTTTTTCTTTTTTCAAAAGCCCACGTGCAAAATTTCAGCTCTATAGGTAATCGAGCTCTCGAGTTATCGTGAGGATGGGCAGACTGATATGTAAAAATCAAAATAACTTTAAATTTTATGCATGGGTATCCAGACCAGTTTGCTCAACCATCATTATTTCTAGGTATTACAAATGGAATGACAAATTTAGTAAACCCTTAAGATTTTATCTAGGGTATAAAAATCTACTTTCCAATGCGACATTTAAAGTAATGAAGTAGCCATCTATTTGCAATGTTGCAAACATTTTTAAATTAAAATTTTTTTTAAATGAAAAATATTGGTCTCTGAGAGTTTACTTAACTTGGTCAATTTATCTGACTGGTTGGAACACAATGTAAAAATAGAGTGAGAATATGGAAAGTTGTTGAAATATTTTGTCTTCATTCTAATATATAATTCTCAGCAGTTAATATCATCTGTAATGGTTTGACCTATAGTTCCATCCAAAGTGGACGACGATTAGCTATTGAAATTAGCTAAGCGCGTACGGAAAATGTATTCGTTGTTTTTTGCTTTGAAATGAAGAATATTTTAATGGCATAGAATGAAATCAAATAATGTAGCTTTTGCTTATTTTGCAATGAAACTTTTCTTGTGTATATCCTGCGAAAGAAAAAAAAAATGTTTTTTACTTTTTAGTGCATTTTGTTTTTTTTAGTCATAAATTCTATACACTCTCTCGACTTTCGAATCTCGACTTTCCTATCTCAACTCCCGAATCTCGACTCTCGGCTCTGGACTCTCAATCTCGGCTCTCGGCTGTCAGCTGTCTCGACTTTCGAATATCCACTCATAACGTACACGGCCCAAATTGGACAACTCCAAAGTGGTAGTTACCATCCCAACCCCTAAACATTATTTAGTGCAAAGTTTTACAGTGTCACTAGTGCCTGTTAAAATCTTCATATTCATTAAGAAAGCAGAACTGAAGTGTTCGGTCAGTGCTTGCAAATTAAAGTCGGATTAAAAACTAGAGAAATCGTGTTTTAGGTAAGTACACTACGTAAATTACTTTTTTTGTGAATAGAAGTCAAGATTTATATAAATTAAATATGTGAATTATTTCAAAATAAAGTAAAAAACGAAGATGCCGTGCGCAAAAACTTTGTTTACTTCTTGAAACTTGACAAGTTGCTTCGACTAGGGACGCCATGTAAAACATGGACTACCAGCAGAACCAGAATTCATAACGCAAAATCTGGCTTATTACCATACCTGTTTCATATATAGGTATTCTAAGATCCATCCACGTTTACTACCCTAAAAATCTTTCACAACGAACAGTACTCTCAGGCGCTCAGACATAAAGTTTTTTAGTCAGGGGCTTGTGAGTTTATAAAAGTTATTTAAAAAGGAAACAACCAATACTAAATTCACTTTGCACTGCTTTAAAATTATGAAGAAACCATGTAAGCCTAGAATACTGTAGCGTCCAAAATACGAACCTACATATTCATATTAACATATTTAAAAATAAATAAAATAACTAATAAAATTTTAAAATGTAGAACGGAAAATTTGGAAAAGAATTGAATATTGCATTACGAAGTAGCCTAAAGA
This sequence comes from Dioctria rufipes, assembly GCA_963924295.1. Taxonomy (NCBI): domain Eukaryota; kingdom Metazoa; phylum Arthropoda; class Insecta; order Diptera; family Asilidae; genus Dioctria; species Dioctria rufipes. Next base: position 61,757,251 of record OZ002740.1, on the reverse strand, counting down.
ATTATACTATAAACAATACATATGAAAATTTAAATCAAGTATACATATACTTAGAGTATAAGAATTTCAGTTATAGTAAAAATGTATGAAGCATCTGAGTATGCATAGAATAAGTATATATGAAAATGTCAGATATAAATATTTAGTAGTATTGAAAAACTCGTAGCATCAAGCCTACGACAGCGTACAATACGATACAAAAGTATCTCAATAAAATTATAAAAATATTTTAAAAATAAAAAAATAAAAAAGATTAAACTAATCAAAAATTGTTATTACTTTTAAATAAAAAGAACAATTCTTTTTATTGTTATATATACATATATATACATATATTATAATAAAAAAATCTTCCTCTAATAAAATATCTTCTATTTTTGTTCCATGTAAATGAACAAAATCGAATTTGGTCAAGTCGATTTCTACGCAGGAAATCACAAAATACATTGATGTTGGTACTAAGGAATTAAGAATAAATAATAACATCCAACTACCAGACATCGACATCAATATTGGTGACCCCGAATAAAAAATTCAAAAACTGAACACATAAATCATAAAAGATTGGTGACACCCCGAATGACAATTTCGAACATGATCTTTGGTTCCCCCCACCAGTGGTAAGGAACCAATCAGATCGTTTTTGAAAGGACAGAAGAGCGAAGAAAGAAAACAATCATCAATCAGAGAAGAACAGAAGAGAGAAAAAAGAAAACAATCATCAATCAGACAAGAACAGAAGAGAGAAGAAAGAAAGTAATAAAAACAGCAGAACTAGAAACGAAGAAACAAAGAATCTCTAATAAAAAACATAAGAATAAAATAAGGTTTTTCAATTATATATTTTTTTTTCTTATGTCAAAATATTTTTTTTCCAAATTTTCTTAATTCACATAAACATTAGGCAGCACACAACAATACAATTTTCTATATATGTGTGTGTATATGAGGGTTCAATGATAAAGAAATAAACATTTCCTCCTCTTGGTATTTTAAGAAAGCGAAAAAAAAGAAAGTTTCGCGAAAGTAATTATACGAGTGATACATTTACATAATATTTTTTTTTTATTTTTGTGTGTGTTTTGTTGTTGTGTGAAAATGCCTGACGAAAATACAGGAGATAATAATGATAGAGCAGTTCTCAATACAGTAGCAGTAAAATTGCCACAATTTTGGACACCTTGCCCACAAGCATGGTTCATTCAAGCAGAAATTCAGTTCACTGCGAAAGGTATTACTTAGGACCAAACAAAGTACGAATACATAGTACAAGCACTACCAGTGGACATAATATTGAAGGTATTAGGTGTAGTGCAAACACCTCCAACAGTAGAAAAATATAGTACTCTTAAAAACGCGTTAATACAGCGATTTGCCGAGACTGAAGAGAAAAATCTAGAACTCCTCCTTTCAGACACCGAAAAATGAAAATCCTAGCAGATCCAAGTTCAGAATTTTCTGAAAGCCTTATAAAAAAACTATGGATGCGAAAATTGCCGACAAATATAAACATAGCCCTAACAACCGCACGGAACAATGGGATAGACGATCTTCTTAAATTAGCTGACAGAATTCACGAAATAGCAAAAACCCAAAATATTTCAGCATTCACTTCAAATAATTACAACAGCAATTTTGACTTAATAAATAGAATTGATAACTTAGAGAAGAAAATAGACACATTGGAACTATTAACTGAAAATGTAACTTTTCATAATAAAATTTTTTTTTCAAATTTCAGGAATGGTTGCAGAAGTCGTTCTTCAAGTGGTACTAGATTTACTACGATCTGTTGGTACCACAATAAATTTGGAGATAGAGCAACGAAATGTATACTACCTTGTACATTTAAAAAAACTCAGAATCCAAAAAACTAGTTAACCCCTCGACGTATTCATGTTGTTTTAATAATAATTCAAAACTTTTATTCATTTTCGACAAAGAAAACAAATTTAAATTTTTAATAGTTACTGTTAAACACAACACTGTACATTATATTACAACGAAAGGATTCCCTGTTACTAGACCATGCAGATTAGATGGGAAAAAAATTCAAAATGGCAAAAATGGAGTTTGACCATATGTTACAATTAGGTCTTTGCCAACCATCATCATCTTCAACAGCTTCAGCACTACATTTAGTGGCAAAGAAGAATAGTTCTTATTGGCGTCCTTGTGGGGATTACAGACAGTTAAATACTATCACTATCCCAGACAGATACCCAATCCCACACATACAAAATTTTTCTTTAAATTTTAGAAATTGCAAAATATTCTCTAAAATAGACCTAGTCAGAGCGTACCATCATATCCCAGTAGCTCCAGAAGACATATACAAAACGGCTATTACAACACCTTTTGGACTTTATGAATTCACGCGAATGCCCTTTGGTTTACGAAACTCAGCGCAAACCTTTCAAAGATTTATGAACGATGTAACAAAAGGTTTGAACTATGTGTTTACATACATTGATGACATATTGATAGTAAGCCAAAACGAAGAAGATCATAAAAAACATTTAAAAGCACTATTCGAAAGACTAGAAATATATGAAATAAATATAAACTGTGGTGCGAAGTGTCAACAGAAAAAGCTCGCCCTTACTTACCAACCAAACTGAGGAAAACAATTTTCAAAATATTACGCGAACTATCGCACCCAGGTATACGTGCTATAAGAAAATTAATTAGTAACAAATATTTCTGGCCAAATATGAATAAGCAAGTTAATGAATGGGCCAAGACATGCTTACCGTGTCAACAATTTAAGATACATAGGCACACAAAATCATCATTTGGAAATTTTGAAATACCAAAAGGTAGATTCGAACATGTGCATTTAGACATTGTAGGACCACTACCTCAATCAAATACATTTACACACATACTGACAATCATCGACAGATACACACGATGGCCAGAAGCTTACATAGCCAAAACTTTTTATCACCAATACGTATGTCGTTTCGGAGTTCCTTTGCAAATGACAACCGATCAAGGAGCTAAATTCGAAGCGAAATTATTCCACGAATTAGCTAATTTCCTAGGTTGTCACAAAATTCGCACAACTCCTTGCCACCCACAATCTAACGGAAAAATCGAAAGGTTACACCGACAATTAAAGGCTGCCATTAGAGCCACGAAAGACACAATTAATTGGTCTTCTCATTTACACACAATTTTTTAGGTATACGTACCACGATTAAAGAGAGAGATTTTCGTAAAAACGAATGACAACATAACAGAATCCAGCGATATGTTAAAAAATTTAAACAATTTTTTCAAAAATGTGTCATCAACGGATTCTAGGAAGTCTTGTACTACATTCTACGTTCCAAAAACACTGAAAGATTGCGAATTCGTTTTTATTCGCAACGACAAAATAAAACCAAGTCCTCAGTCACCATACGAAGGTATTTTCAAGGTAATGGAAGGAGGTGACAAAAGTTTTATCGTCAATGTCAACGTCAAATCACTCAAAGTCTCTATCGACCGTTTGAAGCCAGCATTGTTAGAGAAAATACCCGAGCAAAAGATCATGACAAATAAAACACAACAAAAAAAGGTCACATTCAGTTTATAATTATTTAAAAAAAAAAAAGGTTTTTTTTTTTTTTTATCTTTAAAGTTCGTTATTTACGTTTTCGTTGAATACTGAGAGGGGAGTGAATGTATCGTCCAAAATACGAACCTACATATTCATATTTACATATTTAAAAATAAATAAAATAATTAATAAAATTTTAAAATGTAGAACGGAAAATTTGGAAAAGAATTGAATATTGCATTACGAAGTAGCCTAAAGAATTATACTATAAACAATACATATGAAAATTTAAATCAAGTATACATATACTTAGAGTATAAGAATTTCAGTTATAGTAAAAATGTATGAAGCATCTGAGTATGCATAGAATAAGTATATATGAAAATGTCAGATATAAATATTTAGTAGTATTGAAAAACTCGTAGCATCAAGCCTACGACAGCGTACAATACGATACAAAAGTATCTCAATAAAATTATAAAAATATTTTAAAAATAAAAAAATAAAAAAGATTAAACTAATCAAAAATTGTTATTACTTTTAAATAAAAAGAACAATTCTTTTTATTGTTATATATACATATATATACATATATTATAATAAAAAAATCTTCCTCTAATAAAATATCTTCTATTTTTGTTCCATGTAAATGAACAAAATCAAATTAGCTCAAGTCGATTTCTACGAAGGAAATCACAAAATACATTGATGTTGGTACTAAGGAATTAAGAATAAATAATAACATCCAACTACCAGACATCAATAAATACCCCTAGATTAAGTCGCTTACAATCAGGCATTGTGATCTTTCATCGCGCGCACGCACATGATACTTTTCTCTCTTTTATTTATACTTTTATTTTCATTTTATTTTTGCTGTTAGTTTTGTATTCTTTGGTTCACACCTGTCCTTTTTTCCAATTTTTCCCCATTTTTATTAATTATTTTAATATACCTACTTGCAATTTTGCAGTAGTTTCGTTTAATTATTTTATTTGTTCTTTTATTTCCCTTTCATTAATTAGTGACTTAATCTAATTTTTATTTTTAATTTGTTAGTTTTTAATTTTGTCTTTGCTTTATTTAATATTTTTAGTTTGTAATTGCATTTATTTTAATGTTAGCTTCACTATCCACGAGTATTTTTGAATAATTGTTTGTATTAAAATTGCAGACATCCAGTCTGATAGTTCATGAGTGTATTTTTTATTTACCTAGTTTAATTACCTACATTACATTAAAGTCTTCATGTAAACATTCTTAGGAATAGTTATTATTTCATTTGTGAGGAGTACCGCAGTGGTACCCTTCTTTGTGAGCCTACTGCGGGTACTACGTACATGCTAATGTAATATTAGATAGTTTCAAAAAATATTTTTCTACTTTGCCTTGAATTTTGTTTATGCATGGAATTCCATTTCTTAATTTGTTTATTTAACCTTGACTTTATTTTTAAAATGAGAACATATGCAGAACAAAAATGTTTTGTCAACAAATTAAGCAAACTAAAGTAACCAAACAGTAAATATTCTTTGCCAATGTATGAGTTGTTTAGTCAAAAACAGCATGCCCAACTAAATACATAGTATTTTGTTTTGTTTTTATAAACGATTGATATAAATAAATGAAAAAACGGATTAGCTTTCGTCGAAAGAATTGGAATATTTTTCGTAAAGTCAAATTACAGCTCATTTCTAATGTCTTTTATATTTATTTAAAAAAAACCTAATGCGGCTACAGTGAGGTTCATAAAAACTAAATTGTTGCTGGAAGCAATTTTGTTGTGAGAAAGAAAAATTTTATTCCAGAAATTGCAATAAGTATAACATGCAGAGAGAAAGGCATTTGATGATTATTGCAAAATTTAAGATGGACTTACGACCAGTGCACATACTCGACTATGTGACACTGATAGGAATGTAAATTGGAAAATTTTCTACAAAACCTTTCTTAAGTAAATTGGAGTCTTTATGTATTGTGAGAAAAAACCTACTGAAAATCGTCAAATTGTAAAAATATAATTATCGCAGTAAAATTTTTTAAGGTTTTTTGCTAATTAATATATATATATATATGTATGTATGGTATACTAAAAAATGGAAAATGGAATTTATTAATAATAAATTATTGTTTTTCGTCACGAAAATCTTTTCAGCCTTAAATAAAAGAGCCGAAATATGGTCAAGCTTTGTTTAGGCCCTTTTTTTTAAAGACAAAGCGACTTCCATTAAGATGATGCTCGAAATGGCTATTGATTCCGTAATCCATAGTACTTATGGGATAGTCATTACTTGTTATTCTGTATACCCTTGTAAGTTAATTGCATTTACTCAATGATCTAGTGATACGATGATTTAATCTGATTGGAGCATGCTGATAATATAGAATAGACACTTTGCTAAATTATTAATATGGAGAACTGCCTGCGCATGATCAGGAATATAAAATTATTATTATAAATGAGAGAAACCATAGCTTGTATCTTCTATATCGACAAGGGGAGTATAATGTACGTTCGATAGGTGTTAGAGGAAGGAATTTAATTATTGTTAACTAATAGTAGAAAGAATAATGCCAGATATCGGAAAAATTTAAGCGGACATCATAATCAAACTTCACTCACATAATTCATTTTCTAAATTAAGATGGCTTAAGTTCTCTATGCAAAGTATAAAAAAAAAACATTAAGAAATTCCATTTTTGTACCTTAAAAAAATTTCCGAACTCTAATAAGTCCTCAACAATAAAATATGAATTTATCTTTTTATTAATTTAGCAGTTATACTTCCTCGGTTTTTTCCCCTTCTGTACGTGTTTAGCAAGGAAATTTAAACAAACTTTTTTTTATATTTAATAGAAGAAATCATATCTTAACTAGTCTAGTTAGGTGGATAGATATGAGTACAGCTTGTAGAATTGATTACAATCGAAGGTATAGGTGCATAGACTACAATAGCTTTAATTTTATAGGTAATCAAGAAAAAAAGGCATTCAACGCCGCTTTAGGCTTAGTGGAGTTACACAGTGAAATGTGTATGTATGCACACTCTTGTGGATAATATCATAAAATCAAATGTTAATTGAAAAGTGAAATCGATAAATCAAGAGATCTTGCACTGATCACAAGCGATCAGAACTAGTATTAGCGTGCGATCACCAACCAGATTTGGTGAGAGCACTACGAAATTATGCAGCACGCTAGAAAAATAATTTAATTACATAACACCTAGCTCGTTTTGTAGCATGATGGCTGCAGGATAAGTGATCGTAAATAATATCAGCTTGGGATGCCAACTAAGGGAAAAACGTAATCAAGATCAACCACGTTCGGTGATAGCAACACGAAAAATAAGCAGCACGCAAACTAAACAATTTAATTTCTTAACAGAGAAATATCACTAACACGTAGAAACTAGAATAGAATTTAAATAAATTAAAAATTAAACTTAGTATACTAACCTACATTCAGCTAGATCAATTGGTAAGAGAGCGGCCGCAAATAGGGTACCAGCGTTAAAGCGACAATTGTTCTACTTGCGAAAAGCAAAGTCCTAGGATGTCGTACAAATATATTAATTGGGTCGTACGATATTGTCGGCTATTCAGTTACTATTCAACTTTTCAGCTATGTGATATGTGGTAATACTCAGTTTTTTTGTTATATTATAATGCAAGTTGAACAACCCCTAGATCACGTACAGCATTCACTAACATTTTAAATTATTTGCAAAGTTCTTTATGTAAAACTGACAAAAGTTTGATTTGAATAGCTCCTGCGCCCTAAACTACAGAAAAATTTGTGTTGTGATAATCTTAAGCTTACTTACTTATCTTCCCAACTGTAATCAAATTTTTATATTTTCCTAACAAAATTATTTGAAAAAATTTATCTTAACGAAATGACTAGGGTTCCCCAAATAAAAACTCTCAACAGAGTAATAATTGCATATATTAATGTGCCATAGTACGAGGAATTCGAATTAATCCGCCTACAGATTCGGACTACGGCCGCACATACACAATTGCAACGTTTACTCAGTTCAGAGTTATTCAGCTTAAAATGGTAAGGTTACTTTTTAATCAAAACTATTTTATTATATTGGGTAACTAATATATTTGGGAAAGTAAGGAGTCAAGTTTAAAATTACTTGGACACTATTTTCCTGTATAGATAGTTTAGTTTAGGCTTTATGGCATATGTAAAATCAATGTCTTGTCACATTTCCACAAGAATCAATATAAAACATATTACAGAACTGGACTATGTAGCATGCACTCATATTGATTTCTGTTTTATGGTTTGGGTAGTATTTCTCGGGGGTTTTGAATAGGCTAATTGAAGAAACCACCACATTAAAACCAGGGGCGGATCCAGGATTATTCTGAGGAGGGGGCGCAAATATGGTTTAAAAGCAGTATAGCCTGGAGATATGTCAAAGTTCCAACACTCGCCACCACTCGTAAATGTAAAATACACAAAATTTATCATTTAAAAGATCCGGGTCGAACAGATAAGGTACAACTCTCAACGAAGACAGTTGGTCAACGTTCAATTTTTGCCACTCTAGAAAGTCAAACGAGGTGTTAAATTATTTATTTTGTTTTGGCTTACGAATAGCGGAAGTGTCAAGTTTCCGAACCATCCATTTGAAGGCTCTAAAATCTAAAACTGTGCGACAAGTCTCGGCTCAGATATGGGAATTGTATTCCGTTTTAGGTCTGATTCGATGGGATGAAATATTTCTTATACATTTTCTGAAATTAAAGACATTTTGATGCTTCTTTGGCAACAGAGAAGATGTGATCTGTCCAGCTTAACTTATAGGAAATATTAATGTCCAGAATGCATAAAGACGGTGTACAGTAAATCAGTGCTCCATCAAATAAACGAAAGTGTTAAACTTATGATTTTGTTTTAAAGACATGAGACAGCTTGAGACTTAGAAGACTTGAATTCGACGCGATTCGCTTTACCTTAAGGTCATTAATCAATGATCTGATCACGCAAACTCGATTTAGGATGTGGCATTCCCATTGGCGTCCGTAAGATTGTTAAAGCAGTAAGCGAAATCAAGGGTATTGTGAGAGGCAAAACTATGGATAGGCTTAAAAGTAAGGAAAATCTGATCATTAAAGAAAATTAAGAAGAGGAGTGGAGAGATAACAGAGTCCAGTAAACATCTGCATTTATAGGGTAAGGTTCTGGTGAAACACTATCTAGTACAACTGGTATTAGGCAATCAGATAAAAAACTTTCAAACTAAAATAGAAAAAGAGGGAGAGACCAGAAGCTTTAAATTTAACTAAAAGTGCTGGATACCAGACTCTACCAAAGACCTTTGAAATATCTAGGGTAATGATTTTGGACCACCACAATTATGGAGACTAGGGCTCTAAGGTTCCATAAAAAAAGCCAGCAAGTCTCCAGACGATCGTCCAGTCCGGAAGCCATATCGGCGATCATTGATGAGTTGTTTGGTTTGTAGATACTTCATTAATTTGGAGTTAATAAAAGATTCAGAAACCTTTGAAAGAATCGAAGTGATTGCAGTTGGTCGATAATTTCAGGGATCGCTACCCTCTTTTTTCTTGGGAATAGATAGAACGTGAGCTAGTTTCAAACCAGATGGAAATTTTCTTGTTGAACAAGACAAGTAGAATAGTTTGCGCAGAGGCTTAGCCAAGGATGAGTCACAGCTTTTGATTATCCCCTTAAGGATCGTGAACACACCTCTCTTACGGTTGTCTATTGGCTCTTGTATACCTGCACACGGGTGATGAAACATAGATGCTCGTTTGCTCTTATTGCTTGGTTGAACTTATCATTAAAATAAGAGCGATTTTGCTGTTGTTGAGCTCTGTTGTAGGACTAAGGAATGTATTCATGCATGCCAAGACTTAGTATGTTCTAGGTTCTAATGTGCATTCATCAACATCGCTCGAAGCAAAACACAAATAAATCGTTTGCTATAAATGTAATATCTCACTACACCAATATACAATGATTTGTTTGCCGTTGTGTAGTTACGCTGAATTTCTTCAATTAAGAGTTGTAATTGTTTTACATCGAAGACTAATCAATTGGTAGCTGTTTTCAATTAAAACAAACCTTCCATCGCTTTTACCCGAATAAACTCTGTCCTGCTTCAAACACCCCGAGAAAGGCCACGTTGATGTACATATGAATTTTACAGGTATCAGCACTTTCTGTTTCATTTAACAGCCATGCCTTAAAGTGGAGCGCGCGCTGAGCTGCTATAACTATAAGGGCTGCGTTCTTATCAAATTGAACGCTTTCAACAATTTTTAATATTTTTAACAAAAAGGTCAGTAGAATAGATTTTGTTAGGAAAACTTCAGAAGATCAATTGCATTTTTTCTAGTGGTCTTCTGGAGGGGGGGGGCGCGCTGCCTCCCGCGTCCCTTAGCTGGATCCGCCACTGATTAAATCGCAGTTGGCTTCAAACTCAATAGTGATGTAGATAATATCGATGTTCATCGTGGTGTGGATTTTTGATGGAAATTCATCAAACACATCCAAGCGACATCGATTCTCAAAAATGAAAAAAAAAGAAAAATTTCTTTTTAATTTATTTAATTTTTTTTTTATTTTTGAGTTCTATTTTTATGATTATATTCTTCCTGGTTTTATTTTTAATTTCTATTTTTACACATATATATTTTTCTGTTATGAAATCTATTTTTTTTTTATATGATTTTATGTTTAAGAGCACAGAACTAGATCTGAATAATTTCTCTACAGGCAAATCTAATTAAGTCCTAGTTGTGTATTTACATCCATAATACATTTGGATATTTATGACATTTAATTATTTACAGTGTTCTCGTTTATGCTACTACTTAATTAAAATCTTTAAGCTTTGGTCTATTTTACTATAATTTATTTTTCTATTTATTTACAATTATATGTAGAACGCTACAATAACGGTACCAATGAAGCATTAAGTTTCATGTACACATACTAAATAGCGCAGGTGCAATGCCACTTTTGGAGCGCACTCAATTTTTTGTTGAAATATAAGGATTTGATAGGGTTCTTCATGTTCTACGATTTTCATTTTCTTCATGTTCTACAATTTTCATACTAGAGAAAAAACGAAAAAAACAACAATTTTGATCCTTTAAATTTTACCCTTTTTTCTAGATGAAAAATTTGTTGAATTTAGACTTATCTTAACATAGCCCATGATCCCTCAAAAAATCAGTTGAAAAATCTCCTACAAACTGGGCTATTAATCAATATTGCAAGGATCAAAAGGAGAAGTAGATATATGTATAATGCAATTTCATTTCGTAATTGCGTACAAGAAATTCCCAATTCATTCAGAATGTCAAAAATCCGGTCCCAAATAGGAGTCTGAATCTGGATTTAAGTAAAATGAAGAGAACGCGCCATCATGTAGGTACCTTAAACTTAAATAAATTTAATAGGTTTTTAAATGTAAATAAGGACGTCTTTTCGGCTAATGGAATATATGGATTTTTATAAAAAAAAAAGTTAACAAAAACTCCAGAATCCCAAAAATAATGGTAAACACAAACATAGTTAATTGTCTGGAACGATCTATACTGACTTTCTAAGTTGCCACTAATTTCGATGAAAGTGAAAGTAAATTGAAGAATGGAAGAAAAGGGAAATTATGATGTAAATTACTAAACAAAGGAAAAATCATAGAGAAGTTTAGAGACAAGATTAAGATAATAATGAAATATTCGAAGTGGTTTTCATACCCTATCTAATCAAATCTTATGCGTGAGAATTCCACACTTGCTACTGTAGATCAGCAGTTGATTCTAAATGACAAAGTACAAATGTGACAGACTGCCATACATTTAGCAATAGCGTACAATGCAACCATTGACAGGAAAAATGACAAGTGGCTAATCGAGAAAATATTCTAAGAAAATTCCGCTAATAGTTTCAGTCATTACGAAATATAATGGGTAAACGCACCTACTACCGGCCACTCTAGCAAAAGTACTAAATCTATTAATTTACAAATTAAAGCCTTTCGAAATGTCTCAATAAAAAAATTGTTTATTGGTTTCTAAGTATTACAAAAGGTTTGAAAATATATTGCGAATTCCTGACAGTGACGTTTTCATCTTATTTTTAAGTCTACCCTCTGAAATGCGCGGAAATGAGTTTATCGTCTTAATTTTTGCTTAAGGGATGCACGATTTTTATAGAATGTAAGTAACATTTTATTTGAAAAACAATCTATATAAGTTAATATTTTTCTATCAAAAACCTTTAAGGCTAGCAAATTGGTCGGAAAGTATCGAAAAATTACGTAGTAATAACAAAATTATCCAGGCGGTTTTTTGCAACAGTTTTTGGTTGAATTTTTAATAACCAGCCACAGATGGCCGAATTTTAAATTTCATATACTAGATAGCAGCCAATAATGTAAAGATGGAAAATAACTTAATAAAACAATTATTTTGAATAATTTTTTAGAAAATGAGAAATATATTTTATTAATAAACGAAATTAATTTATATATAAAGTTAATATTATTATAAAATCCTTTGGAAACGTTTTCTTTGAGAGACTACTTGTTTTCAAAAAAATCAACTTGACAGCATAACAAAAGGTTATTTTTTTATTAAATAAACTCCAAATTATTGTCGTAATTTACACTACAGTCAATTAAATTATAAAACAAAACAAATGCTTTATGGAGTTGCATCGAAATTTTACAAATGAATTAAATTTGTGTCCTGCATCTAATGAAGCTTTTGCTTCCAAGAATTTATTTACGGCCAAGTAAAACTTTCATTATTATTTCGTAGTTGAAATACAGTTGTTAGATGATTTGTTTTTATTTTAACGGGTTATCTTCAAAATACAAAACAGCATTACATAGCACTTGATAGAACGAAATTCAATAAGAGAAACTAGAACAGAGTTCAGGGTGCCAAGAACTACATTGCTTATGAGCTAAGTGGAAAACTTCCTGAGAAATTTCGACTCCTGACCCTTTTACTGTCCTTACTTCTTTAGAAGAAGAAAAGTAGTCAAATGGTACGTTAACTAGACTGAAATTATGCAGCGTGTTCTGGAAGGCATCTCCAAGGGAAGTCTTCAATTAGACAATGTTTCGAACAATTAGAATATTATTTGAAACTAATCGATGCTGAACGCATACTAAATGGTCCCAGAAGAATTTCAAATGGGGATGAAACAGGATTTAATTTATGTCCAAAAACTGGAAGAGTATTGGCGTTAAAAGGATACCGAAATGTATACGAAATTAAGCCAGAGAATGAAAAAGATATTATTACCGTGTTATTTACCTTAAACCTGAGCAAAGAGAGCAAAGACTTGATACCGATTCTGGATGAATGAAGGGAAACATCTTTTTTGAGTACGTACCTAGCTAATGGGCTAGATAAATGGCTGAACATAGCAAAGTTCAAAAGACGGACATAAATCCCATGTTTAATACTGGAGTTAAGCAAATCCTGTCATAATAATGATATTATTTTATATGCCTTACCGCCCAACACAGCACACGTTATGCAGCGGTGATGTAAGCGTGCTTAGAAAATTAAAGCTAGAGTGGAGAAAAACTGTGTCGACTTGGCAAAGATTTGCAGCTAGTGGTGAATATGTAACCGAACTTATATTCTATTTTGTGATTATGTTTTCTGTTTTACTTTAGGAAAATGAACTATTTATTTTTCGTGAATAACATATTTTATTTTTTTTCCACTTTGAAAGATAACTGATTCAGTTTTCAATACGGCCGGTAATAGACGCGTTCTTGGACCGAAACAGAGTTTTCGTGGCCGGAAACTAATAAAGGTGATATTTTGTATATTATTTGATTATAATAATGTTTTAGAAAATAAATATACAAAGAAAATCATAGAAATAGATAAATAAGAAGTATACTTATTCATAAAAAAAATTTAACATTTTTTCCATAGCACACACTCTCTCGTTATATAAAGAAACAATTACAAAAAAAGTGCTAGTTGGCCGGTAATGGGTACTTTTACCATAGTTAAATGATATGTATCCAATGTTGAGCTTTAAATAAACTTATAATAGTAGACAGATGCCCCTTACCATTAATTAATAAGAGCATATATGTAAAAGTATTTGCCTCATTTATTCTAGTTAAATGCATTCTTTTACGTACCAATGCGTCGGATCCAAAGGGTTCATGACTTCATCGGAACATGATTAATTTTCAAAAGGGTCTGTCTACTCAGGTTTCAAATTTTATTCTCTTCTGTTTACACCACATGACCCACCAATATGAATGAAAAAAGAACAACAACCTAAGGCTGCCTCCGACCACGCATTTAATATTAATAATTGCAATGGAACACACAGCTGAGTAGTGTGAAAAAAAAAATCCCACATCACTATAAAATACAAAAACTGTTGAGTTTTAAAATATTTCGATCCAGGCAAATTCGAGGAACTTAAGTTAATAATTTTCCTTCGGTACACATTACTCGCCCAAACAGTAAATTAAAAACTTTCCAGAGAAAGTTGTAAAAAATCTAGAACTTTTTAATTTGTAAATACGTATACCTACACTGAAATGGGAATAAACAAATATTTCCTCCGGAAACGAAAGGAGTCCACACAATATAAATTCAAGCTCAAGGCGAAAATGTAAAAGTCTACACGATGGAAATCTCCCTTCCTATGATGAAATGAAATATGTACGAAATACTTTCTAAAACGAATACGTAGAAATGAAAATCTCTATGGACGGAACAAATTAACAATAATAAAAGACTCAGCAGGAGCTTTATGAAATTTTCCATGAATTTCCGAAGAATTTCAAAACTAATACGGACAAATCTCCGCTCCTAACTAGGTATATGGTACTACTACTAGCACATAATAATACAATGTACCTAGTTAGAAGCGGAGATCTGTCCGTATTAGTTTTGATTTAAAACAATTTTAAATTAAACTACTTTCGTCCTCGGTATTACATATTGAATGGAATCATAGTTTTACTTGTATAGGGTGCTCAGATATTAAGTAGGATGAGGTCCTGAGTTCTAATCAACGTTTGTTTTGAAAAGTCCCCTGACCCTCCCTCGTCCCAAAGGCGTATATCCTGATGATTTGGAAATTTCATTTGCAGAAGTAAATTGCATACATTTAGGCAATTTTTGATGGATGATTAAGAAAACTTTGGAAAAAGAAGTATTTTTGGGATTCGGCGTACATTGGAAATCCACCTTTTTTGTATCGCTATTTCTCTGACGAAATCTCTAGATTAATTCCTGGTAGAGCTCTCCCTAAGAATTCTCACATTATCTGAATCCGCACCCTTGAGTCAAATTTGGCCGCACTGTGAAATTCCGCGAATTGTCCCCAAGGTGGAATATTAAAACGCGGCCATCTGTACCTTAATTCAAATCTCACTTATAACTAACTAAAGGATTAACACATGTGCTCGACAACAGGTACTAAGTCTGTCTTAAACTATTATAAATTTATTATGATTAATATACAGAAATTCTATAAAGTGTGGTGAGTCATTTTGATGCAAACGATTTGGCGTCTTATATTAAAAACTGAAAGTGGTGAACCAGCAAAAACAAACAATGACATGCATTTTCAAGGGAGTTTGCAAAAAATTCTGCAATAGTACAGAATATTGTGCTGTTAAGATTTTTCAAATTTAAGTTATTTTAGCTTGTATCAATGTACAACCTGTCCCGGTCTTCGCAATCGGTATTTCAAATGATAGCGTAATACTACTAGTTTTGAGCCCCTTGACCAGTTCTGAGCCTCCATCGAGAATTTTTGTTAATATCTCTGCCGTTCCGAAAATTTCACCACTTTTTTTATTTCTGGAAAATAACGGCAAAACTCTAGAAATTTCTTATTATAGAAGCGTTAGGTTAGGTTAGGTAAGATGGATGCCGCAATACAACTAGCCTTCATCACTTAGACCACTAGTGGGTCCATTGTGCCCCTAGGCCCCATGGGATAACCTTTTTCAAGCTGCCCCGATCGATCCTGCTTCCCTTGGGGAACTCAAGATATCTTCAAGACTCTTTACGCAGATCCATCCTGCTTCTCTCAGAAAAGTCGGGACGCATTTAAATTCCTTGCTTTGCAGTTCCCCAAGACTTGAAAAGAAGTAGCTACCCAGTAGCCTACTTCTTTTATTCATTAGAGCAGGGCATTCGCATAGCACCTGTTGGACGGATTCAATTTCCTCCGATTCCTTACAGCTCCTGCAGAAATCGTTCGCCATTATACCCAGTCTTCTAGCATGGTCACCTATGGCTTAGTGACCCGTAAGGACCCCTACTAGATTCCTGATGTTTGTTCTGCTTCCATTAAGCAGCCCTCTTATCATTTTTCTGTCATATTCAGTTCACAATTGCCTCGCCATACGGCAGGTATTCCTTTTGGTCCGTCGGAGGCTTGCCTTTTGATAGGCGCCCCTGATGATTTCCTTTTTTATTGCTCCGATTGGGATCCTCACAAAAGCTATCGCCGCGGAGCTATCCAACTCAGAGCCTTTTTTGGCCAACTCATCAGCCATCTCATTGCCTGAGATATACTTATGGCCAGGTACTCAGTATAGGGTCAGCTTGTACCTTGTAGTCAATACCTCAAGGCTAGTCTTGCATAACTGCAGCAATTTTGATTTAACCAGCGCAACATACAGCGCCTTGATGGCTGCCTGGCTATCAGTATATATGCATATGTGCCGTGAGGGCGCCCTGCACATAAATACCAAAGCTGCCGTCTGATAAATCGCTGCAAGTTCTGCCTGAAAAACACTGCATTTGTCAGGCAGTCTATAAGACTGTAGTTCTCTGGAGTACACTCCATCCCCTATGCCTGCACTTGGCTTGGAACTATCCGTAAAAATAGAAAGACCGAATTATAGAAGTGATAATAAATTAATAGTTTTTATGAGCATTTACAAAAATTATATATTTTACAAAATTTGGCAATAAATTATTACAACAAAGTTAAAATTAGTGGGAGCTCACATATGGAATGGAAAAACTGACATTTCCAATCATAAGCCAAGATGGCTCATAACTAGATTTTATATTGAAAATGGTGCGGCCAGTTGTGAGCCTTTGGGTCTTAATGGCAGAGGCAGGCCGCTTACTAGAAGCAATAAAACGTTTACGATGTGTTTAGAACTAAATTTGCTTATAAGTTGTTGTTGTAAGAAATTCCGTTAATTTTTCTATATCTATAAGTTATTTTTTTTATATGTTATTAAGTTAAGCTCAGGGGATACCCTATGATGCAAGCGCAACACGGCAGGAAGGAGACAGGGAAAGGATTAGGGGATAGGAGGAAAGTGGCAGAGGTGCCGATGTATGTCGCCTTTCGCAGATTCTATGTATGCCTGAGGAAAGACAGAAGATGGTAGATTATTCCACATTCGTACAGTTCGGGATAAAAAAGCATCACAGAATTTTACTGTATGGCCGAAAGTAATTTGAAGGGTAAAAGGATGTCCGCGATCTGCAGCGTGAATATTGCATGCAGGAACCATTCTACAAAGGATCAGACTAGATATAAAAAAACTAACTAAAACTAGAATTATATTAATGGTAACCCCAAGCTTTGAGCTTAAACGTAAATACGATGGGCACCTACGAAAGTAATTAGACATTTCAATTTATAGCATTTTTTATACATTAGCAAACCAACTTAAACAAATTATAGAGATATGTAGATACATGTCATTTATAGCGAAAGGAAGGAAAAATTGTTAGAAGGGAAAAATTTGTAGATGAAGCACAGGACCAAGACGAGGTGGTAATCGAACCCACGACCCCTGGGTTGATAGTCAGCGCGCTTACCAACTGAGCTACCGAGGCCTCAGCGAAACATTGATCATCAATAAAGGAGCGAAAGGCATCCAACTTGCCAACGTTTAGTTTGTTTAGTGTGTGGTCTCTCAAATTGACAGCAACTTTAAAAAATATACGTATAAATCTATAAAAAATTTTAGCACTGTATCTGTTAATGCCGATACTGACAATTATCTTACAGAGAGTAGTAGACATAAAACGAGAGTAGTTAGCTATGAGTTCACTGTCGAACGATTCCTTTTTAAAACGATTGACCTTTTTAAAACAATTGTCTTTTTTAAATAAAATTATTCTTTGGTTTTAAGTTGAATCGGTTCCTCTTATTTCTCTTATTTCTACGTTTTTGTTCTCTTTCAACAGTATAAAAGATGGCACCGAGGAGAAAGTACGACATCAACAATATCGCCTTAGCGCTAGATGACATAACCACTCTTCCTTCAATTCGCGCAACTGCTAAAAAGTATGGCATTCCCCGACCAACACTGCAAAATTGTCTCCACAAATGTGCCAAAAAGGATAAACCTGGTCCTGATCGTCCAATGGATATTTGAAAACCATGCAAGAGGATTTCCAAGACGAAAACACGAAGTGCATGGCGTAGTTAAAGAATTTCTAAATGCCTGTCCTCGGGAAACTACATTTAAAAATAATTTACCTGGAGACAAATGGTATAATCCATTTCTTAAACAGCATCCAGAAGTAACAATTAGAATTCCCGAATGTGTTACCATGGCAAGCGCAGCTATGTCAGAAAAAGACATTAGAGGTTGGTTTCGTCAAAGTAAATCATACTTTGATGAAAAAGTTTTAGATGATGTAATAAAGGACCCAACCCGAATTTTTAATGGTGATGAATCTGGATTTCTATCATGTCCAAAAGGTGGAAAAGTTTTAGTTCCTAAAGGCGCCACAAATATTCATGAAACCGATAAGGGAAAGGACAAAGAAAGCATTACGGTTATGTTTAGCTTTTCGTCTGATTTTTTGATCGTTCCACCAATGATAGTTTTGCATACGAAAGAGTTGCAAATGATATCCTGTAATCAATCCCGTAGGGTCTACGGTACACAAAAACAGATTCAGGTTGGATGACATCGGAAGCTTTGTTGTATTATATAAAAGATGTTTTTTATCCTGCTTTGGTTGAAAATAACAAAATCTTTCTCTACGTCGATGATCATAGGACTCACTTAAATTATGAACTATCTATGTTGTGTAAGGAACTACAAATAGTGTTTTTCTCCTTATACCCCAATTCTACCAGCATATCGCAACCGGCTGATGTCGCCATATTCAAACCAATCAAATTGGGTTGAACAAAAGAGGTTCAAAACTGGAGGATTCAAAACATTGATGAGCAGTTGACAAAACGGCAATTCGTACCAATTTTAAAAAAGGTGGTCGAAAACTACATAAAAAAAACTGTTGATTCCAACATTCCGTGCGTGCGGGTTATATCCTTTTGATGCTAATGCAATTGATTTCTCTAAATGTCTTGGAACATCAATTAGCACTAATGAAAATGAAAGCAAAACTTTAATAACGTCGCTAAAATTTCCAATCGTACTCTTGGCGAATTTATTAAGATAGTAGGACCACAGCAGAAATTGCAATTTGATGCCATCGACCGATGTAATTGCACGTATACAGAGAACTTCCTATTACTTAATAAAATTTATCAGAAACTAAAGACAAGTCCTATGCAAAACAACGTGAGTATATTTTGCAATACAAATTTTTTCAGACGATTTATATAATTATTATTTCAGGATCAAGCTTCTAGCAAGGACATCCTCCATGTCCTGAAGTGAATGAAATTTGCAAACCCATGACGTTCATAATTTCGAAGTTGGGCAGGAATTCATACTTTCTCCATTGGAGGAAGTTGCTGTTTTTGATGTAATAAAAATACAAATTTCAAAGTTCATGGTATAATTGAATGTACTTAATATTTCGGATATTCCAATAATATGCATTGAAGATAACAATAAAAACGTAGACGCAAATATTGAAAGTTTCCTTAGAGTCGTGAAAATGCCAACCAGGAAAGCAGATATGGATACTGAATGCTCAAGCTTCATAATTTCTTCAACCCCGTTTCAGAAATCAACAAAACTAAAAATAGAGAAAAACGTATTGACTGAACAATTATAAGAAGAACGAAAAGGGGAACGAATTGAAGCCGCAAAACTCAAAATTGAGAAAAAAAACTCTAATAGAAAAGATTAAGGAAAACCGAAGAATTGCCAAAATGGCTAGGGAAAAGTTATAGGAAGAAAGAAGAGTTGTTAAATTGACTAAGTCGATGTCTGAAATGAAAATAGACTTAAAAAACAAAAACCAACAGCTATAAAAAAATAAAAATATATAAAACAATACTTATTCATAACTCTTTATGAAAAATTTGTTGACCATATGTTGGCAATACTTAACCCTGCAGTCTGGGTATCATAGCGCAAGTTTACAATAAGGCTGATTACAGATAATACATATTCATTCGTCACTATGCCTCGTTCGTCATTATGCCCCGGGCTCCTCTACTTTATAAGTGTTATTGGTTGTTGTTGCTGATTTAATTATCATGGGAACATCTCTCGTTTCTAGGAAAAACACTGCATTTCACTGAACAATTACGAATGGATTTGTTTTAAAATCGTTTGGAGTACGAAAGAGTTTTTATAATTGAGAACAATCTAGCTAATTGATGGCATGAACCTATATAAAACGCAACCCATGATTTTTCAAATTGAATGGTTTAGATGGTTTGAAAGGATTCAACTGACGGAAATTTGATTGATATTCCAAAATAATCCTATCCGTAATTTTCAGCTCGTTACAGTATTTTGCTTTACCATTGGCCATTGTGGACACCACAAAAAAAAAAAAAAAAAAAAAACGCGCCAGTTACTTTACCTCTTTGGTGGCTTGGAAATGAGTTGAAAATATCGTTCACAAAGAAAAGTATCCAAAGTATATATTGTCATAGATGACCTGGGACTAAAGCATCAACAATACAGTTTTTAAAATTAAGTAAGTGTGTGTCTGTGTGGTGTATACGTTGCATACTCCCAAAACCCTCGAGAAATACTTCCCAATCTGTAAAACAGGCTCTCTCATTAATGCATTATACCTAATTTAGCCCTATTCTAAAATATTTGTAGTTTTCTTATGTAAAATTCACAAAAGTGTTATTTGAATAGTTTCTGTGCCCTAAACTACAATTCATACAACAAAATGGTATTTTGATAATTTAAGCGTTTTGTTATGTAAGGCGTAGCTTTTAAGAACATAAGGGTTCAAGTTTAAAATTACTGGAAGAGTATTTGCCTGTATGGATAGTAGGTTAGTCTCTATAGCATAATAAAATCAATGCTAGTCACTTTTCCATAATTATCAATAAAAAACACTTTAAGGATTATAAATTGCAATTCAATTCAATTTCAATCCAATTTCAAGTGAATTTCTTTTTTTCTGCACAAATAAAAAAATGTTTAACAGTGTCGTGGCCCGAACTTGTACACTAAGAGAAAAACGTAGGCCAAATTAACTAAAATATGCATTGATTCAACAATTTATTTGTTTTTTTTTGCGTCCATACTAAATTTTGTTGGTTTGAAAACATGACCGTATTTGATTTACATGTAACAATATAGACTGTTTAAAATCACAATATTAATTTTTGTTTCCAAATTATACACATTTGAATAAAAAAAATTTATCTTTCTTTCAAATATTATTATTGTTGAGTTTTAACAAAAGCAATATTTCAAACAAATTATTATTGAATTAAAAATTCATATTTTTTAATGAAACATTAGAATTATTAATTTATTTGTTGAAAATTGTTGAAAGAAGTAACTGCAATATTTGTTTCAAATTGTATAGTATTATTGTTTTAAAACTATAAGTCTTTATTTAAATAAAACCCATATTATTTTAAACATTTTTTTTTTATTTTCATTTACAATAAAATAAATTTTTATTCAAAATTTTCATTTTTGAATGAAAACGTTTTCTATTCTATTTAAGTATATATTCATTTTTTAGAAGACAGACTGTTTTACATCAAAAGCTCTTGTCTTTTGTATTTCAGATTGACCTCAAAAAATTATGGAAAAAAGCAAAAATTAGTAGAAAATTCATTTCATTTCAGTTCTTTAAAAATTTTAAAAATTTTAAATGTATTGTCTGGTATCATATTTACATAGATGCTATACATTTGCAAGCATTACAATTAATTTTGATACATACATAATAAAAATGTGACTCTGTTAATTACTATACCATATATGTACTTAATAAATGGATATTATTTTTAATAGAAATTAATAGAAATCAGGATTGTTCAGCAAAACTACAAAATATATTAGAATTTTTTGAACGTTTCTAATTTGCTATACGTGGGCAATAATAAGTTTCTTAAAATTAAAATAATTAACATATTCGTGTTTAAACACAGAAATATGAAAAAACCTACTACGTCTTCCCCCGGAAATCTTTTATTGATCTTCTCGCTCAGCGTTTTTAGGTCGTTACAGTTAATTTTCCTTTCGTTGCTATGACAGCATCAATAATACAATTCGCTAACGTTTGCTGTTGGGCTGGAGTTAGAGCATTTTTTATTTGGTGTTCCTGCAGAATGGTCTTTCCTTCTGGTCTTTGCTCAAGAACATAATTTATATCGATCTAAAAATTTACGAAAATAAGCTCAGCATTGACTCTGATGGGAGAAAATGTTACCGCGAAACATCTGTATTAACAGAGAGTGTAATACCGTTGTCATTGAACTGGAAGAAAATAATATATACACGGAATATTAAAAATTAGAAGAAAATCTACCATATTAGTCTAGAATCAATTTCTTCATCTTTTTTGAAGACATTTTTACTACAGTGGTTATAAACAATATTGGGGGACTATTATTGAAGAAGTCCACAAATAATGCTCTCCGTAGGAGGCGAGAAAAGTTTAAATTTGCATATGCAGAAAAGTTGTTACTTATTTTCGAATTTCTCTTTAGAGTTTTTAGAAAATCATCACATTATAAATTACCTACATCCCGATAAAGAAAAGAGTTTAGAAACAAATCAATAGAGAAACGGACATTCAAAAACTTAAATGTTATAAACGTTAGCACTCAATGTTATTTAGAATACAGAAAAAAATAATGTATTTATATAATGTATAATTTAATTTAATTAAAGCTTGTTGAATTTAAAAAAGTTTTAAAATTTTTAATTACTTACATCTTCTTCCCTCCACTGCCTTAATTTTTCTCTAAACTCGGCCGCCACTCCCAGTAAGGAGAAATCCGCAAAAATTCTTTCAATGTCACCACGATCCAAATATTTCAATGTTTTAAAATCACCTATAAGGAAATTACATTACTGACAATACTAATTAATCAGTATAACAAAAGCATCACTCACTTTTGAAATGGTCATATATGCCCATAAGTTCCCACGATTGTAATAACTGAATAAGCTTTACATCGTCTTCACATAAAACAATTTCTGAATTCTCGGTTTCAAAGTCAAGTATTACATGAATTAGTCCAATATTTGAATTTTCAGTCATAATGTAAAAATATGTAAAATAAACTTAATTTCCTTTGTACAATTCTTCAACACAAGAGACATATAAAAATACTGAACACAGATTTTTCGGGATAGCCTATCTACCTTCATTTCGCACACACAGCACAGAAGAAATAATTTCTTTTATATTTATTGAACCGGATTTTTAAAAATTATTAACATCACTCACTTGTTGAAAATTTAAACACCGCACCAAATTTGTGAACAATCCAATCAGAAATAAAGCTGAAGATGAATGGCATTCCAACCGCATCTTGTTCTTCTTTCAATTAAGCTGAAAAGGAACACGAACTATTCAGAACACAAATTCAATTGTCAAATAAGAACTTTTGCAGATTAACAATTACATTAAGGAGATTTCTCGTCTAACAGACTGAAATTTATTGAATTTACAAAATGAATTTTAAGTGCAAAAAAAAATTATTGAACTTTTCGACCCAGCGATCAGAGAGGTCTCATCGGTATGGTTATCTCTGATCGCCTACCATTGAAGTTCAATGTTGGAGGTCACACCAATTGCCCATATAAATACTTTTTTATAAAAAGTATGTGTGAATTATATGGTGGCAAGATAACTCATTGCGCTTTGAAATTGGGTGATTTTTCCGCCTTTTTTGCCTGGCGGCATATGGATAAACCAAGTAAAATTACATGAAGGAGATTTCTCGTCTGACAGACTGAAATTTATTGAAAATAATTTCAATAAATTTACAAAATGCATTTTAAGTGCAAAAAAAATTATTGAACTTTTCGACCCAGCGATCAGAGAGGTCTCATCGGTATGGTTATCTCTGATCGCCTACCATAGAAGTTCAATGTTGGAGGTCACACCAATTGCCCATATAAATACTTTAACAATTAAGTAATTTTAAATTAAATACCAAAATGTTTGATGTAATACTGACAAAAACTTTTGTTGAATGTTTATTGCTTATGTAAATATTGTTGATACAACTACTTTTTGTTCAAATTGCGTTGTGAAATTATTGATTTAACCATAATTTAATTAATTTTCTACAATTTTTTTTATCAAACAATATGATTTGTTGATTTCAACATTAATATTTCTCTGAGTGTATGAGGAAGCGGAACTGCATAGACCAAGTACTGGCAGGTACTGAGTGTGGATTAGCAGTAAACAATCGCGAGGCGTATTGCTTCATATAGCAAAATGATGGGCTATGGCGTGCTGTTTACCACTGACTACCTTATTACTTCACGGACACAGCTTTGTGCCTAATTAAGTCGCTAGCACAGTTTTGTGATTGTTTACGAACGAAGCAATAAATGTCCACAGACTTCAATAATATAGACTGCTAGCTGCAGGCCTTTCCCATATAAAATTATTGAAGCTAGCATATGCCCCCATCAGAGGGCAAGGGCGGATCAAGATATTTAATCTATGGAGTGATCGCCCTCATCGCCCCCTATAACCGCACTTCCCATCAGTTGTGGACAGCTCTGTAT
The DNA here is from genome assembly GCA_963924295.1 of Dioctria rufipes. Taxonomy (NCBI): domain Eukaryota; kingdom Metazoa; phylum Arthropoda; class Insecta; order Diptera; family Asilidae; genus Dioctria; species Dioctria rufipes. Next base: position 61,732,780 of record OZ002740.1, on the reverse strand, counting down.
AGCTTTCCCTTTTCGTTTCAGCATGAAAATTTTATTGGGATTCAGATATCGCCGGAGTTATTTTATTTATATAATATAAGTTATTGATCCGTAAGCATAGTCACATAAAATAGACATTATATACTTCTTGCTATCTTACTGCTGGTGTTTTTAATATAAAGGTCGCTTGAATTTCGTTCAAACTAGACAGGCAGGAATGCAATTTGCAAATTAAATGGTTAATAAAATTTTCGGGGAATGCTAATTAGGTAGGGTTAATAAATATATAAAATTAAATTAAAATTAAATTAAATATTTGCAGAAAAACTGAATCTGAGATTAATTACCCCGGGTATGATAATTTTCCCAACATACTACTTTTCATCAAAATACCCGGGTTTTGTGAGCTTTCTTTATCGCTGATATGCCGAAATATCTAAAACAACATGTTATCGACAGTAAAGTCACGTCAAATGGCAGCGTTTGATTCTGTCGACAAACTGTATTTTTCACGTCATAAAAACATCGTTTATATAGAAAATTTTACCCTATGGGGAATGTACATGCAAGTTGTTCATAACCTAATTTTTTACCTCAATCAATTTGATCGATTGAAAATAATGAATCATAGTTTAGATATCTGTTTCTTCAATTATTTCATTGATCGTTTGAGGTCACTATGCAATTATTATCATTATTGTGATCGTAATGGGATCACTTACATTATTTAGATTACTACTTCATGAGATCGCGACATTGTTAAGATCACTATTATATTGTTTTAGAGTGATCGTAATGATCACTACAATATCGGCCATTTCGAAGTTACAGGACGATTAAGAAAATATGTTAGTCTTTCAAAAACACCCTATATCCTCAAAAGTACAGGGTGTACAGTCACCATCATGAGCTCATTGTATGCAGAACTTCATGGCATTTCCAATGACTGCTCAATCATCCCCATAACACTCTCCTCTTAGAAGTTAAATTTCGGATTATTTTCTTTCTAGGTAACTACCATCATCTTCCGTTCTATGGACCACAAAAGAGAAAACACCCTATATAAGTTCCATATCAATCAGGGTAGTGTGGCTATTGAAAATAAGCAAGACTACCTACTCGTTCTTTAGCAATTGAAGGAATGAATGTGATACTGAATTAATTCCTGAAAATCGTAGTCTGCATCCATCCATTTATGGAAACATCATACGATGTATTTGGAAAATCTTGATTGTTTGGGATGATCCACTCATTCCAGACGTTTTCTCTTTTAAAATTATGGAACAGTGTTATCTTTCGTCCTACAACGTTAGCAGCGAATCAAAGGGTGGTCTTATCATACCCAGGACCACTGAATGTTCGAGAACAAGATTTTTATTTTTCTCCAATTATTTTTGTTTTTGCCTGATCCAGGTAAAAACTTTATTCATCGAGGTTATATATGTATATATTTATATAATATATTTATTTCAAGTTTAAAATGATATTCTTGTATACATTTTTCCAGCAAGGCGAAATATTCATTTATTATAAAAGGATCTAAATCGGGGGATACACTTTTGGGCTTTTTTGTTTAATGGATAAGCCATGACTTAGTTCAAAAACCAGTCTTCATTTGGGCAAATGTTTTTAAATGGGGTAATGATCTTGTTTGTTTTGACGTAATTTGTGACAAACTGTATTACCTCTTCCATAGATAAACCCCTGTTTTTTATACGAGGTACTGCTTAATGAAAGTAGCAAAAATGTCGATAAATTTATTAATTTTTTGTCGATATTTGGTGCCGTACTTATCTCCAGAATTATAAAAACTTTAAATAACCATCAGCAGCAGTTTTAATTTCAAGCGCAACCTTATCTCATAAGTTCCAATTCATAAACGTAAAAAACTTTAACTTATTTTCCAAGGGCACATTAAAATTCTCACAAAGAAAAGCATTAAGATAATTGTTGTACTCAGGTAAACTTTAACACAAAGAACACCAGTGGAGCCAAAGCAGTCAGTAAAACGAAAATAAAATGACACCAGGAGAATAGGGTCGCCAATCAAATTCCCTTTTGTAATAAACATCAGCCCATCAACCCTCTAATAACTCGGCTTTATGATATCGTCTAATGCTACCAACTTTTCCAAAAGCTTCATCTCCCCTCAAGTATATGGATGTATATCTTATATATATATATATATATATCTATATGTAAGTCACACAATGTTCCCGAACCAATCTCCCTACTCTCCTACGGGCAAGTGAGAAACGAAAATAGACCCGGCATTTCAATTATGAGAGGGTATTTGTTATTTTATTGATGCTGTTAACACGTTGTTAGCTTTCAGGGGTACTCACCTTTTATTTTTATGACAACTTTCCGGGTGATAAACTGCTGTGTATTTATTGAAACGGTGGCATAACTGAGAATTTACGGGCGTATATAGCTCAAGCTGCGGGCAAAATACTCCCAAGGATACACAATGAAAGCGAAAGCATTACAGGGTAAATATTATTAATTGAATCCGATTTTCGATGGTATTATGTGGACGACAAAACATGATTATAATGTTGAGTCGGCACATGCCATTTTCAAGCGAAAACAAAACAGAGTTTCATAGTGTCACGAAATGTAATAAAATTGGCAGAAGGACATCAACGAGTCTCGAGAGCAATTCAAAACAAAATTATTGTTAAGAGAGGAATTTTGTTTGCCTTAACAAAACCAAAAATTAAATTTATTCAACGCATCTTTGATATAAATGACTATTCATTTATTTCACTTATTTAGTAGGAGCACTACCTAATTAACTTTCGAATTAAGTATATTTATAAAATAAGAGAAGGTCAACCAACGAGAAATTATCTCAATAGTATTAATATTTAAGGACTAACATACGCTACGGATCCATTAGACTACATTGGGTACGGTTTATTAAAAAACTGACTTGACGTACTGCTACTTTACGAAAAAAATTAAAATAAAGTAAAGCCAAATGAAAAGGGAAGTATATGGGATTAATTATAAATTCCAGAATCGTTATCCCCAAGGAGTATGACGTCAAACTAACTAGTAGGCATAGCTGCGATGACCCTGCCACACTTTTGTCATAGGTTGTACCCGATGCAAATGTAATGTAAGGTCGTTTCCAAATCGAAAAATCTACTTTGTAAGGTATTTTGGTCAGCATTATGGAGTAGGCGTATTAAATTTTAAACTAAAATAAAGTTAAGGTGAAAACAAAACGATTGCGATGCGTGTGTTGTATTCACTGTGCTTCGATCCCGATTTAATAACCCAATGAATGCGTTGACAGCTGCGTTGACCACGGTTGATAATTTTTGAATTATAATAAATTTTTGAAAATAAAAGTATATAAAATAGAAGAAGATATTGTGGATTTGGTATCAATAAATTTAATATGGTGTGAAGCATATGAGTATACTTCTTAAGTATTTCTGAACGTCGGTTTTGGGTTAGGAACTTAGATTTAGTACACATTTTTTTATATTTGGCAACCACACTTCACAAGCTTAACGAAGATGATCTAAAACAATTCAAAGCTGCAACTAGAATGGATAATGAAGTAATTGATGTATTGTGCCAACCTTTAAAATCGAAATTATAGAAGACATGCGTAAAGACACACATTTCCCCAAAAGAATTCCTTCCGAAATAATAAGAAGCTAAAAAGGAGCATTCCTAGCTTTGTACTATTCAGTTATTAGTTCACAAGATTTATTTTTATCCATTATTCAGTTCCTGTTTACAAGTATTATTTAAAAAAAAAATTGTTTGCCGCTGAACGAATTACAGATTTAAAATTTATAACAAAAATGACAAGGTCTGCGTTTGTAGCGAAAAGAAGCAGCCACCTTTTGCGTTGCCTGCGACGCGATGAGTTCAGTGTTATTTGGACCCATTTAGTCAAGATCCGTATAAAAGCTGACCTGATACATATAAAAGCTTAACTGACTTGGCGGTGTGTAATATCTTTATGTATTCACCTTTAGTTTGCAAGTTAGTCTATAGATTCCCAAGTTGAGCAGACCAGACCCAAGCAAGTCATCCAAATTATAAATCCTCACGAAAGGCTAAAACACCAATAAATATTAAACTACATCATTTCTCACCTTGTCATTTATGAAAGATTGCTTTAATCTTACTTCTTGCTTTAGTTCTAGGAACAGCCCCAGAGCCGGTCAGGAACAGTTCTTTACTGAAGCAAATCTTTGAATGCCGAGTACTGTGTGCCCGAAAGCCAGTCTGCCTGGACTGTTCTTTTTAAAAACAGGTTCTGGGTTCATCAGAACTCTTGGTCCAGGAAGTAGTCTCCCGGACTGCCTATCTTTGAATCAAGTTCCTGAATCTAAGGAATTGTCCGTCCATAAGCCAGATGTCCCGGACTGTCCCTTTTTAAAGCAAGCTCCAGAGCCCCCGGAGTTGTTCTACGTAAAGCCAGTCTACAAGAACTGTCCTGTCTGCCACTGCTACCTGCCATATACAAAAAATTTCGTGCCTAATCAAAAGCCGTCGCATACATCCGGTCCAGGAGGGACTTTCACACTACTTACCCATACTTATATTGAAGGCGCAGGTAACGTACCTTCGGCTGCTTTACCCCATCTACCCATGCGACACTGAGGGCAGCAATTGTTACATACATATACTTAATGCACATACATATACATACCTACATCATGTAGGAAGAAAACATATTTATTGCAACGCATAACTAAAAACATTGTGCCTACATACCTATCTACTACATCATTTTCGCTGCATGAAGAATTTCAATCACTGACCTACGTCAAATATTCTTCATGTAAAACAGCAAAGAAGTCGCAATACTCCTGCGCGCAAAAAGTCTCAAGTTGCAATACGACGACCTTGCGCCGGTGGTGAAACATATGTATGTAGGTAGCAACTAGAAAGATGTTAATTCACGATTAATACAGTAAGCCACAAATGCCTACTGTAACCCGAGAATTACATCAAAAATAAATAACAAACGGCAAGTGATTCTGGTTTTTGCAAAATATTTGTACGTATACAAATGCGACGAGTGCCGCGATTCAATAAATTAAAGAATGTAATATGCGTGACTTAACACTTTGTACAAGGTGAAATCTTCCGTACTGGGAAGTAAGTATGACATTTTCCATGTAAGAACAATTTGTATATATAGAGTAAGAAAATGTAAAAGAGAAAAGTAGTAAGTTCAGTCGTAAGGTATTTTCATTTAGGAGTTGAGCTTCAACAAGCTACTCCATATCTTCAATAGGAGCTGAGCTTCAACAAGCTACTCCACATCAGTACTAGGAGCCGAGCTTCTATAGCTACTCCACGGAACTCAACGTCCACAACGATAAGCCTGGGAGGAATTAGACGACACAACAAGAAAGAAGGAATAAATCTTTCAACACAATCTAATTTCAGTACTGACCTGAAACGAGAGCAGAGGAGCGGACCTTTTCACTCCCTACATCAAGAGGGCTCCAGGAGAGTGGATGGAGAAATTTAAAGTATTCAGTAATCCATAATTACGTTATAATCGTTACTTTAATTTTAAAAATATATACTATCTTGCCAGTGGTCTTTTCTTGTGAGCTATCTACTAGTGAATAGAATATTGAAAAATTACTCAATTAAACTTAGTGACATGCCTAGTCTTAATGGTAAACAATTTTTTGTTAATCTTTTGTTTTTAATGCCATAATCTCCGTAAAGACCCTTTTTGTTTTTTTTTTCTTATTAAACATTCACACGAAGACGCACACCCATGCACATCATGTAAAACCTCTCTATCCTATAGAGCATTATTAATCTGTTCGTTTGAAAATGATTTAGTATTTAAGTTTTTGTTTATTTTTTTTTTCTACCAAACAACTGTATTTTGTATTTGAAATTTCTTGATAAAGGTTCGATTGCTCTGTGGGAACTAATGTGATTGATTTTCCACTGTGAGCGAAAAACATTAAACAACAAATTGAAACTATGTGTGGCCTATGGTTGCATAGTATTCAAATTTATGCCTGCTCTATTCTTACATGCAGTCCTATCTTTCCCACACAGGTCTTAGTCACCTCACTAGACAAATCCTATCAATCAAAGTTTGAAAACTTTATGATCTAAAGACAGTTGTGTACCGTTTGCACATTTTTGGCACTAATGCAAAAAAACGAATAATAAATTTATGCAAATTAATAGGCCCTACCTACATGTTACAGTTACAATTTTCAAAATTTACCTAATTCACACAAAGCATTATTTGTAAATTCAGTAACGCTGACTTTCAAATAACTATTTTAAATATTAATTCATAAAACTTAATTTTTTGGATAAAATTTAGAGCACTATAGCCTACAACTTCTCACTTGTTTAATTTATTCAATTCGTTTTTCACCTATTTACTTATTTCATTGATTATAACTAATTTCAGCCTTTATCCGATTTTTTTATGATTATATAATTTACATTATAATCTACATAACTTTCTACATTGATGTACATACCAAACATAATCTGCAATACAGTTGACTGGAAGAGTTTAAATTGTGTCCGGCACCATGATGAGTATCTTTTTTAGATTTTGCTATAGTCAAGAGTCAACTTATTGACATCTTTTTTCTGCGAATTCTCATATAATACCAGGTAACCGGCAGTTAAATCCATGGGTAAATTCCTGACAACTATGCATTTCTCAGTAGTATGATACTGCAATTTACTCTACGGATCTGTGTACCACGCTCTTAAGCCCGAAATGTCGGAATACTTTTTGTTGGACGAGAATATGGTGGATTAATTGAAGATCAAATTACTGAAGTTTGAGGCCAAGGTAGACTCATCTCTATTGATATAATTTGCTTTAAGAGACTTCCACATGCGTTTCTTGTTGGATTGCGACAAATTTGCCTAAACACGACGGTATCTGCCTGCTATAGCACCCCAAATAAAAAAAAGGTCCCAAATCAGCCGCTTTTGCTGAATGGGTCGAAATCGCTGTTTTTCTTGATTTGCCGGATATTCCGATCTCCTGGACACATGGAGATTTCTTCCGCTACTTTTTTGGTAGCCGTATAACCAAATGGTCGAATAACTTCACGGATGCACTCGTCGGATCTCTACTCGCTGGATGATTCTGGATTTACTTGGTTTCTCGCGTTTTTGAAAAATCAGCTTCAGCTAACGTTATTGACTTTCCTTTTCACAATGACAATCAAAGTGCTAGGAAGCGCTCTTCTTCTTCTGCCCCATTCGGGTGCGTTCGGCACGTATAGACACTCTGTCCATATAGAAAACAGCCCGCGCATACATCATGCCGCTAGCCTCAGTGTAGCATACTGCTGCATGCAGTATGCTACGACCGTTACAAGTTTTACAATGTACCTATGTATATATGTAAATATATACATATATGTAAATATATGTAAATTAAAAGCCAATCAGTTTCTTAGCTACTGATGTCAAAAAATTGGCTCCAGTGGATAATGAATCATGTGATTCCGCCCCATCTATCACCTTTTGTTCAGCAGGGACTATACTTTAACTTTCCTATATCTGGTGCACATAGTCGCAAGCTAGCTTTAAGGCAAAGGAACCGCAGAAGACATCATCATAATCCCAGTGACGTGAGGTTTCTAAATCAGGTCTCTGTTCAATCTACAGCAAACTGTGATCTAGTTCATGTTACATCTGTTTCTGTACCTGAAAGGAGTGAGCGTTCTACAGTAACAAATGATACTTCATCTGTGTCTTCTTTGGAAATTGGTATTGGCACCTCTTTAAGAACAGTACCAAAGCCTTCGAATGTTTTCGTCACACATTTCTCTCCAGAAACGATGAGTGGGATATTTTGAAGTATCTGAAGTCGAAAAATATCGTAACAGTTTATATTTCTTGTCGAAAGATTAGTAAATGCACTAAACCGTATTCATCCTTTGTTTTACTGTCTCCGATAATGTGCAGGATAAATTATTGGATTCCGCATTTTGGCCCTCTGGCGGGGTTTTTACTAAATTATTTGTGCTCTCTAGGCGCCAAACTAGCAATATAGCTAAAATAAGTAGCGATATTCCAAAAAACTCTAATTGCTTTCTCTTTACTATCAAAACTTAAACAAATTTTCAGTTGCGACTTGTGTCACTGAAAATTGGCTGCATCATGGCTTGCACGATTCTGAAAACTTTGTCAATTCTTATCAAAGTTTTAGAAGAGATACGTATCTGATTCTGAAGCTCGTGGCGGTGGCGTACTCCTCGCCTGTAAAAACCACTTTAATTGCAGCGAAATTGAGGTTCCCAGTTTCTCCAATACTCTCGACATTGAGCTTATAGCTCTTAAGCTATCTTTATTAAAATATGACTTATACATACTTTGTTGCTATATTTCTCCAGACTCCATAATTATCGTTGACGACAAACATCAGGATATATACGACCTACCCATTTCAATATCTAATTTTATCCATAGTAAAATGGAACCTCTTGACGATTTACTACTTATTGGAGATTTTAACTTACCCAATATTCAATCGCTACTAAATGAAGTTGACGATGACTATCTTCCACTTAATAACTTGACAATAAGGGAACCATTTTGACTTGACACTATTCTATCTCTTGGTCTCAGCCAAATCAGTAATGTTAAGAATGGCATGGGTATGATTAGACCTAGTATTTTCTACCGATGTGGGTTACTAATTAGTTGTACCTAGCCAAGTTAGAATGTCTACTCTTTACAAATACCACCTCCCTCTACTAATAACATATTACGATGAAACCGAAATCTTAATAAATTATGACGAAACACAATACTTTTTCAATTTTAGTAAGGCTGATTTTTCGGATCTTTCCAGTAGACTTACTTCTATTGATTTCAACACATTACTGTCTACCAATAGTACTGATGAAGACCTTTCTAAGTTTTACATACTTCTTTGCGATTTATTTTCTTCTTATGTTTACTGCGAGGGTCATCTCAAAACATCACGGCCATGGTTCAATAATG